>PNEQ01059219.1:0-11767 GCA_003012365.1 Medauroidea extradentata
GAACAAAACGACCATTAAAAAATGTGGCGGTGATGTTATGCGATTTCTGTTATCACTCTGGGTACCATGTGAATATGAGCGAGGAGCCACGCACCATTTTCTGCTATACCCACAACTCAGAATCTGCCATAAATATTTTTATGCCCATGGGTATAGCAGAAGGTAACAGGAATTTAGGCATCGTGTGAGGCCGGCTTTATGGCAGTAGCCTCGCCTGCCAGGGGCGTATTGATCACCTCTGACGTCACACATCCACAGCTGCCTCGCACACAGCACTTCCCAACAACCCTGCTTCTGTCTGTCGTGTCGAGACCGCAGCAATGCGGCCATCGTGGCCACGGTCGATACATAAAGCCATGATTTTGTCCCGAACATTTTTCCACCATTTGGTTTCAATGCCTTAGGTATATAGAGTATGATTAGAGATTATGGTTTATCGCGGGAAAACTTGCCTATTTGGTGGGTTTCAGCGCTTGTTCAGCTTATGAAAAGATTATTGGCTTTCGCTTGTACGTGGAACTGTTGCCCTATTTGTCTGAACCAATAATAACCCCGCTATTGTAGTATTTATGCCTATTATTTGTCTGCAGATAGCTATGCTGTCAGAATTAAATCACCCTGTCATATATTTCACGAGAAACTACAGTGTTTTCTATGGTATGCGGGTACAAAAATTTTTCGCAACGTACCACAGTATCTAATTATGGTTTATCTCAGGAAAACTTGACTGTTCTCTGGATTTCAACGTACTTTCAGCTTACCAGAAGATTACTGGCTTTAATTTTTACGTGGAGCTGTTCCCTATTAAACTAAGCCAATAAGAATCCCGTTGTTGTAATATTTGATGCGTGTTGTTGATCTGCGGATAGCTAAGTCGTGTCAGGTGTATATCACTCAGTCAGACACTTTGCAAAAACTACAACGTTTTCAAGGGTATGCTGACACGAAAAATTTTCGCGGTATACCATCATTACAGACACTGGAAAATTGCGGGAATAGTTGACTATTGGCTAGGCTCCGACATACTGTATATAACACTGAATGTTTCGTCATTTATATTGGCTATGGTTTATTTGAATCATTGTTTCTCTCTACAGCAGGCCCAGTTAGAACTGTATAGCTTGAACACACAGCGTGTGTGATTCGCCACAAAACTGTTCACACGTGTCACGGTTAATATACTATAGTTTATTGGAGACTATGCCAAACATTTTAGCGATTTTCCTGTGTGTCTTGTATTTTAAGAGAGATTTTATTTGGTTTTCGTAAGTAAATCATTGCGTTTTTTTTTCGGGTAGTTGAACGTTTAATTAAAATTTTTTAATTCCAGTGGATATTTTAGGTATATTTTTAAAAAAAAATGGGAAGTATCTGTGGCTGTTGTTCTAGAGGTTAGTGTGAAGTGGCAATGGACTATTTACATGTCATATTTTTAGTACATGTTGCACGGCAGACAAAACTGGTGTTCGCAATAATAATAATAATAATAATAATAATAATAATAATAATAATAATAATAATAATAATAATAATAATAATAATTATTATTATTATTATTATTACTATTATTAGTGTCGCTTCTGTCGCAACATTGTGATTCTGGGTTCACGTGACTTGGGGTTCTACTGGTAAATCACCGACTGTGGTGTGTAATAATTTTATTCTGGTTGGTAGAGACAATATTATCTCGCGTATTGAATTTAGGTAAGGTTGAATGCCAATAATGTGTACTTCTCTACTCCTCCTGTGATTAGACGACACCTGTTTTAACACATATTTGACGGCTGCAAGCCAGTGTTAAATAAGGTTACAAGTCGTGGTGGTAACACGTGTTACGATTACAAGCCAATGGATGTTTGACTTTGGCCAGCGTGTGTACAGGTCTGAGAATACTCGTGCCTCTACTGATTGGCGAAGTCAAATGGGAGACGTCTGAGCACGCTGTCCGTTACTATAAGGCAGAACTACATCTTCGGCTTACTTCTAAAACCTCGTAAGTCCAGATTTTTCAAGTTTACATTCCAGGTGAATTTGGTGCTAATTTTCTTGGCGCTTCTCGTGTTAAAACCTTGTAAGTCTACTGTGTGTTAGCATAATTTTAAGTTCAAATAAAAAAATCCTTGTAATATGGTGTAGTATGACTACGAAAGTTGTTTTTTGCTCTCCTCTAAGAAATGAACTTACGAGGTTTTAGAAGTAAGCCGACGCTATGTGCACGTTAGGCATTGAAACCAAAAGGCTCAAAAATACTTCCGCGGCAAACTGTGGCTCTATCGATGTATCATATAATCGACGGTGTTGTAACGGGAGTCAAGAGTCAATGAAATTAGTGTATGGGTGTGAAACCCCCGGTGGACTGTAATGCCACTGTGATACTATGTCCAGTAGGGCGGAAGGAAGTTTACCTTCGATGAGTTGCTGCCAGCCGTGTCTAGTGTCTTGTAGCAAAATCAAAAATGTTAGATGATGTCCAGAATAAACATGTCTTCAGGAATGTTTAACCAAACAAACACTTGACGTGGTTATGAACAATATGGCCGACTAATTACAAAAAGGAGGAAATATTTATTAGGAGATGTGTAAACATGTCTAAAATATAGAGTTTTCAACCTAAAACATCAATTAAAGAGCATAATACATTCATTTAATTTTTAAAAAATACCAGTCTGATGTTGTTACCCCCGTGGGTGCGATCGAAGGAACCATAACTGATTTAATGAGAACCATAACTTATTTAATGAGCCATTCGCGGTTTCACATTAATTTAGCTTACACTGAGACATGCATGGCTTAATCTTTGAGACAAGCATATGACTCCTGGCAAGATCAACCAGCGATACGTTGACCTCTTGTCTGACAATACTATAGCAGCGTTTACACGACACAATATTTCATTTTGTATAATATTTCTCATGCGAACTGAAGATAAAAATCCACTTCGTGTTCCCACCTTCTGGCAGGGTCACATTGTGTATGAGAGATGGCATGGGTGAAGGTTGGGCCGGCTGCTGGACTAGCGAGACATGTCTGTCGCTTGTCCGGCCCGATGAGGGTGAGATGAATACGGAACAACGATGGAATGAGAGAGGCGGGGGAAACGGGAGTTACGCGATAAAGATCCCGCCGGCCAGCGGCAACTTTCGCCACGTTTCCCGCATGCGAAAAAATGCGGGATCGAACCCGGGTCGCGTAGTTGGGAAGCGAGAGGTCTGACCCCTCGACCACCATTTCTCATGCGAACTTTTGTACTAAAATATCAAAACAATGCTGTTCATAAATATTTCTTGCGTATGTGTCGCAGCAAGTTATTTTTACATGTACGGCAGTCTGTAAAATCTATGCTTGGCCATTTTGAGGGGCCCGGTAGTGATATTATTAATAATTAATGTGTAAAATTTATAAAACTATAGCGACATAGTTCGAAGTGTGTATACGAATACAATGCTCTTCAAATAGTTTCGGCAAAAAAATAACAGTAACTCGGTGAAACGCATTTGAAGTGCAGGTAGGGAAACCTCTTTTAAGTAATTACTTTATTTAGGCATATATTCAACGATACAATGATTTGTGGTTACGGGACGGATTTACTTCCTTATGATTTTATTAAAAAAATGGTAGAATGACAAGAGACATGGCCAACGATGATCCACATTTGGAACCCCGAGAGACCAACGTCTCCCGTTCAGGCGTGTCGCCTTCCCTAAGGCGCTGTTTACACGACACGAGACGCCATACATCATCCTTATTAACGTTGTTCAGAGTTATCGAGCAAGATGAGACTCGGTGCTAGATTACAAGCTGAAAAGTACAATAAAATTTCAGCAAGTGCATAAAATATTTAATAAAAAACTGAAGCAGTTTTAATAAACTTTTGGATGGAAGCATTTGGTTAATCCTTAACTATCAGCAACTTTATATATATGCAAAAAAAAATTTAAAAAAATTACAGGCAGATTAATTATTTTATTGCTTTACATTTAATGTCTACCACGAACAAGTCAGTAGGAGGCAGTGTTGTGGACTGCTTATCACGAATTTATATCAAATATCGTAGAAGTGGTAATATAGATGTGAGGTGCATGGGAAGCTTTGCATTGAAACTGACTTTATTACACTGGGTAACATGAAATTATTGTTGAAACTGGGGACATTTTTTCTGTTCTGCTTTATAATAGAGACGATGATTTAGGCAGGGGAAACGCGATTGTTTACTCGGTTTGAACGTACGTTCGTCTTATCAACAGATGATTAGCCTTAGCTTGTACGAGGAGCTGTTGCCCTATTTGACTGAGCCAGTAAGAATCCCACTACTGTAATATTTGATGTATTTTATTGGTCTGTAGACAGCTACGTTGTGTCCGACGTATATCGCACGCAATAATACTTGTTGCAAGAAACTCGAGGGTATGAAGAATAATTGTTATTTTCGCGAAATGCCATCATCTCTAATACACGATGTCCAGAAACGAACGCATAATAAGCACATAGCGCTAATTCTGGGCTAAATTGGAGACGAAAATGTAAGTGGCAGTATGTTGCAAGACATTTTACGTGCACAATGTTGGAACACTGCGTGTAGAAGTCCCCTCTTGCGCTCCAAGGCCAGGTATATTTTATATATGTTACGTCGAGTAAACGTATAATCATGTATGGACTGCTAAGGATTTTAACCTGCACCCATTATGCCGGGTCAGAACAGTAGCATTAAGATAAGTAAGATATCTGTGGAGCACAAGAGGGGACTAAACACAGTGCAGTGTTGCCACATTGTGCAAATATGTCGTACAACATTTTGCCATAAACATTTTCGGTTCCAATGTAGCCACTCTACAATATGGCCGTAGAAGAACAGGTCTGGACACTCGCCCGGAAACTTGACTCCCTTGTTGTTTGGATGCAGTTCACCAAGTTACCGAGAATATTGTGTTTTATTGGCGCTTCAATTACGGCGGTCGGACTCGAACTTCGCCCACTTCCCTCCCACAAGGATAAACAATTTATCAAAACGTATTTTTTTTAATCAATTTATGAATTACTTCCTTCGCTCACGCTCCTAAAGCATGGCTCCAACAATCTTTATTTACTTTATAATGTAAACACTGGAAAAAAAAGTGGGCGGAGTTTGAGCCCGACCGCCCTGATTGCAGCGCCAAAGACGCACAACACTCTCGGTATCTTGGTGAACTGCAGCCAAACAACAAGGGGGTCAAGCAAAATACATTGGTAGATAGGCGAGTGTCCAGACCTGTACTTCTACGATCATGTTCTGGACATTATGTATATTTGTGATAGAAATAGTACAGACCTCGGTCTTAGAAGTACAGGTCTGGACATTCACCTACTATTCAACGCTTTATATTTGACCCACTTATGACTGAATGAAACTGCTGGCGCCACTATCGCAGTGGGGCTGTTGTAAAAATAAGTTCGTTATTTTAATTAAAACTCAAGTGTTTAAACATATTCTGGTTAAACTTAACTAACTCTCTAATATTTGTACTTTAAAAATGTAATACATTTAATGTTGGACATATAATTACTAGTACGAGTATGCTAGTGGCGCCACCAGTTTTCATTTCTTTTACGGATAGTAAAGTAACTAAAATCAGTCATAATGGGGTTAGTATTTTATTACAGTGTCCAGACCTGAACTTCTAAGGCCGTGGTACAGACCCAGCAATAGCAGTCCATAGTGAAGTCAAGCTGGCTTTTGTTTATTCACATTACAATAGGACGGGGTTGTTTCCACGAGTAATCAGCTGTCCAAGTAGGTATATTGAAGAATGGGGTAATGACTGGACAACCATAATCCAATTTACACTCGTTACTATGGCGATAAACTACGTATCAATATAGCGGATGGGATGGTCTGTTACCCATTCGTCGCAAGGCCTCATTCTCCTCTCCCCTATAACATTCATTCGTGCTAGAATTGGTTACAACGAAGCTACTTTGCAGTTGAATTGGTTACAACAAAGCATTTTTGTGCCCGTGTTTACACTTTCGTTGTGAACGCTCGGTTATTAAAGCACCCCTGTTCAACGGTATTTGGTTAACGGGAGCTCGTTACAGGATTTGGTAACCGTTTTTTTGTGTTTGATGGTTGTTTTGCATTGAAACTTGCCGTACATACGTTACTTGTAATAGGTTTTTTTTTTCGTGTCCATTTGATAATAAATTGAAACATGTTTCCATGATTTTCAAAAATAAATCGTTATTGTTTACGTGTATTTTATGTTTTTACTTGTTAAAAATAAATAATATAGTATGCTGCAGTCTTTGTTGATGCAGTCAAATAATATAAGGCATTCGACACAGCTGTAAGGTCTTAGATTTATAATTGATACTCGGGATTCGGTAAACTATCGTTTTTCCAGTGCTGTAACACATTATTAAAACATCAAAAATAACTACAGTTATTATATGAAGCTGAGTTTACAGAACAACTACGTTATCTACGTTACAACGTATCATATCCATTATGAATCAGCGATTGCACAATTTCGAACTAACCCTACAGTCGAGTTACCGAGCTCAACCGTTTACAGGAAAAAAAAAAGTTTTCGCGTGGTGAACATTTTGCTGTGAACACTGGTGACCGGCCTGTGAACCAATTCAACCGCGGAAATACGGCTATTGATCAAACTACATCTGAATGTTTGTCTAGTCTCTGGTTTGAACCTGCAGTTCGCTCGTGGCACGTGAGCTCAGTTTATAAGTGCATTGTATAGTCTTCTATGCTATGTTTATTTATATTTTTACGAGCCGTGGTGTGGTGGTAACAACACCAGAAGCTGGCGTGTTCGGAGCAATTCTCGTGTCGACTACCGCCGGTGAATATAACAACTGACAAACTGCCTGGCTGCACGAACCCCTGCCGCACGTTGTGTCGTCCAGAACATTTTACTTCCTGCGCACGTGACAAACTCGTCCGAGTATAAGAACTAACTATTCGCCAAGTCTTCGCACGAGAACTTTCGTTTAGAAACGTCAGGGTTTATTTTCCAAGCTTTACCACAAATAAAAATAATTATTTTATAAATATGAGGTTAAGGAGAGCGTCTGCCCTAGCGTCGCATGGCGTGTAAAGCTTCGGCCGTTACTAGTTTTTTTTTGTTAACTCTTCAATGTGTAAAACGAAAGACAAAAATCTGGATGTGTATGACAACAGAAACACAGACACATTGAGGTAAGCGAACGAAAACCAATAACACAGTAACTGTGGTCAATAAAACAATGGAAAAACAGACGAACACACAGGGGCGTCATTTCAGGTTTTTCTTGGGGGGAAAGGGGCATATTTTTTAGTTTTAAATGAAACTATTAATTCTTAACTTACAATAGCTTAAGTACCATCTTTTTTATTAATTGAATCGCCCAGTGGAGAAAGGAACTAAGTCCAGTTTTGTGACTTTTCAGGAGAAGGAAAAAAACTGTTTTCCGAACAAAGTATTTTCCCCTGAATCCTCAAATTTCTGTAGGCCCCATCTTCCTTGCTCTTGATATATAATTATTGAATGGTAAGTGAAATCTATCAAATATATTTTGCACATCAGTATTTGGAAAAAAATTGACTTCATTCCCTTCTCCGCTCGCTAGCTGTTTTCAAGCTCCTTTACCAATCGTTTGCTGTTCAGAAGCTATATTTCTGTTCGTTTATGTTTTAAATTATGTGATAAATGTGTATATACAACATGTACAGCTAGTTCAAAGTAGATTATATTTATCAAAAAGTTTTTAATATCCGAAAAACATGCTAATCCTCAGAGTTCCATTTCACAATTTCACATAAGTATCAATATTTATTTTTAAGTAGCATAGGATCCAGCATCACATTCTTTAGCGATAGTTACACACATGTCTCGTAGGTCATAACTGTCAACTTCAGTTCCCCATCAATCCCTTAAGACTCATCTTGACATGTCTCAACGTTGGAACAAACAGTAGGCCACAACACTATTTAATCACGAAAGGACACTGCATCTTCGCCTCTAACATATCGTAGGAGTTTCTTGATGTCTTCCATTTTAGTCTTGTTAGTGGGCACTTCTCTAACAGGATATGCTTAATCCAAATTCATGGAAAAATTTGTGTTTTTCTTAGCAAAATGAAAATTGTGACTAACAAAACTGTGTATGTACGGAAGAGCTGTTACTACATCTGGATTATCACTGTAATATCGAAATTCTTTAAATTGGGATATGGTGAAACCTTGTTTCTCACTTCGTGGAACAGATCTCTTGCCGGTTTCTTGAGACAACACATGGTTTTTGAAGTGACGAAGCTACCACATGTCAAAGTTCATCATTCTTTCAGTTGCAAACATTACCACACTGATATTGGACATGCTGTTGGCTATTATTTCCACATAGTCCTTTGGAGTATAAACTCGATCCATCTTCCTCTTCAGTACTCCAAATACCCAATCACATGGCAGGAATGAATGTCCTCTTTCTGGAAATCTGTGAACCACCTTCTTAAACATACCAAGTTGTGCCATTCCCAGGCACATTCTTACCGTGGTATGTTTCTTGTTTTGTCCTGGTGATCCGTCGGAATACAAGTAAAGTTCAGATGTTTCTTCGGACATGGTTTGTGTACAGTAATTATTTATGAAGGAGCAAATCCCTTGTGCTCCCTTTTTTGCCCCACCCTCGTGATACAGATGTATAGTAGCATGCTTTGTTTTCAGTTCATAAACGCAAAAGCAGTTGACCCACAACTGTCGCAAGTTAAAAGTTTCCTGCACTGGAATTATGGGCAGTGGCAAATCCTGTATAAAATCAAAACATAGTCCTGAAACATCATTTCTTCTCAAACATTCAGTTTGTTTCTACCTGCCACCAAACAGCGGAGAAAGGAACTAAGTCCGATGATTAGCGGAGAAAAGAACTATGTCCGGGACTTAGTTCTTTTCTCCACAGTGCGTGAAGTAACCTTCTGTTTATCCCACACCCAGTTTTCGGACATCGTTCGTTTCAATACAGTAGTGTGCGCATTGGTGAGTTTAATACGACTAGGTGTAAACATGAAAATACCATAAAATACACTTAGTTCCTTTCCCCATTGGGCGATTCAATTAAGCATGTGTAAAATTAGAAAATCAGGGGGCGGGGTCATATCCCCCTCCCCTCTGTCCACCTCTAATGACGTCCGTGCGAACACAATAGTCTCCTTGCGACAAAACAAAATGCGACGTTTCGAAGACTGCAATCTGTCTCCGTCTTCAGGCACATGCACAGTCCGAGGAGCACCCGCAGACTGAGAATGGGCACTGGAGAACAAGGAATTCTGTTTTTGCGTGTTGTAATTATTTTTTGTCTGATGTTTCGCACTTGCTGACGGAATTCTTTTTGTGGAATAATCTGAGTTATTTATTTTTTCCCTTGTTTTTTTTTTTGTGCTTGGGTGCTTGTTTGTGTAATTTTCTTGTAAATCACTGACTGAATTCCTTGTGGAATTGTATATGTTTACATTTGCTTGCCAGTTAGAAACGAAGTCATTTTGTTTGTGTATATTCAGTGGTTTTCTGTGTCACACCATTTTCTGCAAAGTTGTATGTCCAACATACTTCTTTAGTTTGTAATTGACCTCCACTGCAAGAATCGTTCAAAAATAAGATTATATAAACTATTTTTTTTTTTAAACAAAACGGTGCAATTGTTCTCCGACATCTACTCTCGTTTATGATTTAAAGATTTTTTATCATAAAAGCAAGTACGGTGTATCATGGCCTTAATAATTCCTGTGACAGACAAGTTGACATTTTAAGTAAAGTCTTTGTCTGATGCATGAAAACTTCACGTTACAAATAAATTTGAAGGGCTGCAATTTTCAAAAACTGAATACGATACGAACAAAATACATTAAACTGAAGTCACAGTATTAGGTCTACTACTCACTGTACTATGATTTTTATATGTACCAAGTTTGATGAAATTATAAAATACTGTTCCTTAGTTATCAAGTGTGGTCGCAAAATGTTAAAATGGCCGCCATTTTTTAAAAAAAATGAACATCGCATGAAAATAATAGGAAAATATCTAGCCAGGTTACTAAGTTCTGTACGTGTATCAATTTTGATGAAATTCGGTCCACGGTTTCAAAATGGGACAAACACACAAACAAGAAGTTTATCTCACAAGCCTACTTTTTCCTTCGGATAGTAGGCTCATATATATATTTTATTTATTTATTTATTTAAAGAATAGTAGAAAACCGTATGTAAAATTAATGTATTTTTGTATCGCGTGAAACAAATGCAGGCATGCGACTTCCTTGCAAGGCGTGTAACCTAAATATGCGTGTTGCAAAAATAGTTGCAACATTAATTTTACATACGATTTTCTCGAAAACTGCTAATTCCAGCGATTTTAGACAAGCGAACATTTTGTTAACCTTCCGCGCCTGTTTAATATTCTGCAGTAGAACATGGATTACAGTGAAGTGTTCCGAAGTCAGAAGAAGAAAAGTTTCGTCCGCCATTTGAACAAGAATGGGTCAGTGACATACTAAAATAAATTACTGAGAATTAAGTAGTCATTTATAAGACATTGCACAAAATTTCATTGTTTAATATGAATTAGTTTAGAAATTTTAATTGAAACATATTTTGGAAGTCGAAGACAAATTTAAAACACCTTTTCGACGTGGTTTTTTGTGAGCTACTACCACACGAAATTAACTCACTCGGTTCTGACTCATCATATGTGTGTGTATGTATGTATATATATATATATATATATATATATATATATATATATATATATATATATATATATATATATAGGGTGGGCACAAAGTCCCGTTACCCCTCGTTTAACATGTTAAATGGTGAACCTGTTGGACCAATACACAGTACCACCAATACATACGCTATAGTTATGTCTTTAACTGTCCGCAATTTCTGTTTGCATCCCGTCATTCTCAGAACACAAAATAGTTCGGCGCCACGTTCTGTGCGACATTTTTCGCAGCATCGCTGGAGTGACCCTTTGAAATGCCTGCCTCACGGCCGCCTTCAAATCAACAACATTTGCATACCGCTGCTCAGCAACAATATCTTTGATGAACCCCCAGAGTGAATTGTCACATGTTGTGTGATCGGGGCTACGGGGTGGCCAGACAAGTAGCGCCGGTAATGCAGCTGAACCACGGCCGATCCAGCGTTCTTGAAACACCTCATTAAGATATTCACGCACTGAAATGGCATAATGGGGAGGCGCACCATCTTGTTGAAACCAGCGATCCTCTCTGATACCTTTGCCATTCAACAGGGGTATAAACCAGGTTCGTAGCATGTGAAGGTAATGATGTTGGTTGACGGTTCCATCGAAAAAATATGGACCGTAAATCTGTTTGCTATCCAAAGCAGCCCATATCATGACGTGGGGAGGGTTATTCTCCACCTCTTCATAAAAATATGGCTTTTCTTTTGACCAAAAGACCACGTTCCGTGAACGGGAACTCCGGTATATGGCACATTCGTCGCTAAAGATCACTTTGCCATGTTTCGGTATTGTGTCAAACACCTGCAGCAGTGCGTCACATGCATCTTTACGTCGGCGTAAATCATCATCTGACAATTCCTGCACACACGTTGGACGATACGGGCGTAACTTTAAGTCCTCTTTCATATGCTTACGTAAAGTGGACCGGGGGACACCCAGTTCCGCAGACCTTTTCCGTGTTGATTTCATTGGTGACCTTTCCACAGATGCTGCAACATCTCTGCAATGTTCTTCTCGTGTTGATGGCCGACCACTTG
>PNEQ01059219.1:11867-22017 GCA_003012365.1 Medauroidea extradentata
TCTCCCACCGCAGTAGTGTTTGTTTTGGAGGTGGCTCACGTCCAAATCGCAACTGGAAGTTATTACGAACTTGTTGTAATGATTGTCCAGTTCTTGGCCTTTCATGAACCCAGACACTTGCAATTATGCGTTCTTCAATGCTGTACTCACTGGTATCTGCCATATTTTATCTGAAACAGACATCAGAACAGAGTGTAAGCCAGTTAAAGACATAACTATAGTGTATGTATTGGTGGTACTGTGTATTGGTCCAACAGGTTCACCATTTATCGTGTCTGAAGCGGGTAACGGGACTTTGTGCCCACCTGTATGTGTGTGTGTGTGTGTGTATATATATATATATATATATATATATATATATATATATATATATATATATATATATATATATATATATATATATATATATATATATATATATATATATATATATATATACACACACTAGCTGTCCCGTTGCGGCTTCGCCCGCGTGTACTATAGAAAAGAGTAACTAACTTTTAGTTACGTGTTAATTGATGGTGATACTATATTCTATATTATACTATATTCATTGTTTATCTTTAACATCAAATACAAACAGATTTGTCCTGTCCACTGCGCTAAGCGTACTTTAATTGCAGAACTTCTTTTTTTAATTCATCTTTATTTCTCTATAAAACAGCTGCCCGGCTGCGGCTTCCACCGCAAAACAGCTGCCCGGCGTTTAACAACTAGCGTACTCAATAACAGTGTAAAGAGCGCGCGCATTACGCTTGTATGATGTCATGTAATTCCCATCGCAAAGTCTTGCACGGGATATGAACCCGTAACCACACCCTCCCACACCCCAAACTTTATACAATACCTGAGTTGTCAGCGAGTGTTTTCCTCGCTTTTTTTGCGGTCGCAAATGAGATAAAAACAATCCTTGATGCGGATTATATATCATGCTAAAATTTCAGCTCGATCGGTGCAGAACTTTTTGAGTTTTTGAAGCGTACACAAACCAACATAACATTTATATATATATATAACGGATAGCGTACTCAATAACAGTGAACTATAAATTGTTTTAGCTCAGTGTAAAGAGCGCGCGCAATATGCTCGTATGGTGTCGTAGTAATTCCCATCGCAAAGTCTTGCACGAGATACGAACCCGTAATGCACCCCTCCCACACCCCAAACTTTATAGGACCTGAGTGAATGCTTGAAGGCGAGCCGTGATAATTCTTTCGTATGTAGTGGCTACAGTCCAATGAGGCTTTATTTATGAGTAGGTTAGCAAAAAAAAAAAAAAAAAAAAAAACAACGGTTGAATTATTTCTCCACGATCATTCTCTTTTTCAGGAGACTGTAACATTTTACTGCTTTTCACCTACTTAATTTTCGAATTTCATAAAAACCTGAATATGATTTGTAGAAATTTACATAAGCTTCGTTCTTATCAAAAAATCATCTCGATATCTCAACGGGTATACGCGGTACAGATGATTATTATGAATTCACATTTTATTTTTTTTGACAGCTTTCAAGGACGAATTTTAAAAAAATCCTGAAATTACTTTTTTTTTTATATTTATGTCAGATTTATTTTAACGCAAAAATCATTTCAATATTTCCACTGGTTTAGAAGATAAGTGGGATTAATATTAAAACACGTTTTTAATTTGAAAAGAGCTTTCAAGGACGAATTTCGAAAAACTGTAAAAATACTTTTTTAGATATTTTACTTAAGCTTAATTTTTTTTTATAAATCACCTCACTATCTGAAATGGTTTAGGAGAAATCACGGAGTAATGAAAAATACATTTTACGGCTTTTCACCCCCTTAATTTTCGAATTTCGCAAAATCGAAAAATTCACCAATATGCATTTCTTTGGGCAATATTATGAAATTAAACAATTTATGATAGCATTCCCGGTTAATGAGATATTAAGGATTCTTTTAAAACACATTTCACCCTTTTCACCATCTTAATTATCGAATTTCGAAAACTCCTTTGTTAGTGGGTGCCTGCCGGGCAAGTGGAAGCTTCCCTCAAAATTTCATGGTTCTAGGTCCAGCGGTTTGGGCTGTGCGTTGATGAGTGAGCAAATGAGTGAGTGTGTCAGGACACTTTATTATATATATATATATATATATATATATATATATATATATATATATATATATATATATATATATATGTGTGTGTGTGTGTGTGTGTGTGTTTGTGTTTGTGTGTTTGTATGTTTATGTGTTGTTATATGTGTTTGTTTGTGTGTGTGTGTCTGTGATTTATATCGTAACTGTGACGTTCGCAGAACATTTACTGCTTGTTATTTTATTGAGGTTACCCACAGTATTGTTTTCATTTTCGTGCTTGTTTCTTCAATATTTTGAACACGGCATTTATCGTCTCTTTGCTGCGGTTTTGTCGCGAGCAGGGTTACCGGAAGTAAATCGAGAAGTGCTCTCGTGAATTATTGGACATTTAAAAACTTCACTCTTGTGTCTCAGGTTAATTCTACTACAGGTTAGAAAGAAAATACATTTTCTTATGGGAGAGCTTGGCACAGGGAAAATTTCTGCCACTAGTTTCTATTCAATCGCTAATGTACCAGGTAAATACGAAAAAAATAGAAAAATTAAATTTAAATAAACTTGGAAATTATATAAGTCGTTTAATTTAATTTTAAGTGAAAAGAAACAGATTTCTCGTTTTTGAATCATCAGCTTAATGTACGTTAAAATTCAGGCAAGCTCTGTGATTGGTCAGTTTGGTTACTAGCGATACCAACGCTCAAGTGGCAGAAATTTTCCCTGTGCCAAACTTATAACACTGATCTTTGTAACCTGTAGTAGAATTAACCTTACTCAGAGTACTCTTTGAACTTCTCAGCTGAAAATTTGCCCCCAGCCTACCTTTGTTGTTTTTTGTAGCCGCTTCGTTTAGAAATCAGTTGGCGATCATCGACGCACTCTCGTGTCTGAGGAGAGAACGAACGACCATGTAGTTCTACTGGCCGTCACTAGATAGCAGAAGCAGCTGCACCGTTAAAACTGGGACACTGAAATGGATTTGGCGCGTGAAAATAACACCAAAGCATTTTATTACCGTATTTTATTTTTCATTTATTTACGTAGCTTCAATTTCTCAAAAATAGTTGTTAAAAATTTGTTGTCAGTTGTTAACTTTTGATTACCGTGTAATAAGTATCCTGTAAGTAGAAACATGTATTTTTGTACATAATATGTTAGTATAAGATCACTGTCAGATTGTATGTATGAAAATGAATTATATAGATACACATTTATATTGACGTAAAGGGACATGATGTAACTGTCAGTTCCTTTCAGTGTTCCTAATTTATATAGTCTTTGTAAAGCTGACATTGTATATTTAATTTGTCTATGCATTCTTTGCTATATATGTAAATTAATTAGAACTATGTGAACATGAATTTAATTGTATTTGTATATAATGTGAATATTGTATCGTTGAATTAAGTGTGTATTATTCTCTTTGTATGGAGTTAGGATATTGCATTTTATATGTGTGTGATCAACTTATGTGCTAAAGACATATAACTTGAATGTGTTTAGCCAAATATCACAGCAACGTTGTGGCAATGTTGTCACAACATTACCTTTAAAAATTTCAACGTTGCCACAACATTGAAGTTACGTTGATACAACGTTGCCGCAACGTTGCTGCAACGTCCAAATGTCCTCTTTGTGAAACGTTGATTATGAAATGTTGCTGCAACGTTATATTTTAATACTTTGAGCAACTTCAACATTGCAATGTAACTTGAAATAAATATTCTGGCATTACTTCCAAACAAGTGTTCCAAAAAAACACAACACACACACTCGCATGGCAGTTGAATGTCCAACTTATATTACACATTACATTTGAGGGCTGATATATTAATCACACCAATCCACTACATATGAAGAACACAAAGTTTTAAGTAATAACCAATAAATATTAATAATAAAAACAAATGTGTGTTTTAAAACAGTACATTACCATAGATGAATACTATCAACATTGTAGCAAAATGAAGGCTGTGATTATGGTTACTATGGACACGTTACGACAACATTGTTGATAGTTACGTTTGCCAACTTCAACAATGCAACGTTGTGTCAACGTTTTTGCAACCAGATGTGTTATGTGGGTAGCTGTATTTCACTATTTGGATTGTAAATATGTATATATTTGTTTTTGACTTGTTCCTTATCCTGTTGCTATTTTGGCAGACTTGGGATCAACGGAATGTAAATAAATAAATAAAATACTGTTATGTTTATGCAAACAAATAATGGTGATACAAACTACTTAGAAGGAAAATCGGTGCATGAACATTGTTGCAGTGTGTTAGGAAAAAGTTTTTTTTTCCTTCTACGCGTGCGTTAGATACCTTTATTTACGAAAAGCAATAGCTTTTAAAACTATGCTTCCCTATTTTTGTTTCCTAGTTATTGTGCTTATAAACGTAGTTTATGTGCACCTCAGAATGGCTAGAAACTGCTTTTTCCAAACTGCTGTCACGTAAAAAAAGCAAACCTGGCTCGTAAAATAAAAATAGAGAAGCATGGTCTGGACATTACTACGGACTTTCCGTAAATAAAATAGTATGGTAGCCCATTGGAAAAGCCGACGACCAGAATACTGCACGCCGTTTACTAGCCTAGTGCATAAAGGCGATACAGATGTTGACACACGAACCAGTCTAGACCTTATCGCTGTTTCTGTCGAATGTATCTTTGCCACGATGTAACTTTGGAGTTATGTCACAATGAATGAATTTGTTCGAAAAACTTACTGTATCCTGGAATAAAATAAAATAAAAGTTATGTATTGCTTCTCGAAGCCAAAGCTTGCATTAGGGGGTAATTTCCTTCAGGTTGTCCAAGTGACAAACATTATTTTTTGAATATTTATTAATGTATTGCATATGTTTTGTTGTGATATGAACTAACAGTGGAAATTAAATTTTACCTTGCCGTTTAATTACTTATTAAACAGATAAAAGAAACTGAATTCGGAGTATTTATTTTAATTCGATTTTAACTCTACTTTGAATAAAATTAATTTATTAGGCTACTTATGAAAATATGTTTCCCTCAACATTGAAATGATTTGTATTAGTTTTGTTGATCGAAATAGTTTTGTTAATCGCCCATACTTAAATTTTGTTATTATTGTTTAGTTGATTTTCAAAACAGCCAGTATTTAAAGACTTAAAAGTGTCTGAACACAAAAAGTTCTGTAACTACAAGAAATACTTGTGCAGAAATTTTATTTTGTGTTACATCTTGATTGGTGTTATTTGAAATAAAATAGTACGTTGAAATTATTATATTTATATTGAAGACGTTATTGGTGTTATTTTACATATGATTATTGTGTTTTATGAAGCTTGTGTTGATGTCATGTTATGAAACAACACAATATCCTCAAAAACTTGAAAAAATATTTTTGTGTTTGAACTGCATTATGTTTGATTCCCTCTGATTTAAATGTTAATAGTCATTCCAACATAAACATTGCTACGTGACATTTCTAATGAATATTGTAAATGAATTAAACCATTTTAAACTGTGAATTGTAAATTTTAATTTACGTTTGAGATATTATGTATTAAATATAATATTTTGTTAGGCTTCTCAGTATTTCGCAGTGTTTCTTAAAATATGTCACTATGGAAACAGTTGTTAAAAAAATGTATTATAAAATTAAAATTAGAAGTTCAACTGCTAGAGTCTTATTAAGTTTTAATCGTGTAAACCCTTTACAATGGATTAAATCTAAGAGTACGCAATTTATAAGTTTTCATTTTGCTTGATTTCAGCAATGGAAATAGCTAAGTTTAACCAATCACAGAAAATATCAGTATTCCCGTGATGCCATTTGTAATTCACCCGTTAGATCTACTTTGCTCGAACCTTCAAAACACACACCAGAATGAGTATTTTTAAGTTAAAGAAATGTACTTTGCAACGTAATTAAAGTTTTAGATCGTAAATACCAGTGGAGCACCGTTTACATATTTACTCATTACTTCTCTTAAAATTGTTCATCCGCGTACTTACTGCCAATAATACTACATTCAAAGTGTGTTCCAATTGCCTATACTTGAACAAGAACCTCTCCATTGTTAGAGGTACCTGAAATTCGCGGATTCAATGACCTGTCAGCTAGACTCCAAAATCCTATGCATATTCCAGCTCGTGTTATCCGTTCATTCGTTGTCAAACCTGTAACAAGTAAAGCGTAATTCGTTCCACGTTTTATTACAAACGTGTTATTGACTGAGAGTTTTCAAGGACGTATCTGGTAATCTGTGATCCTATCGGAAAGTGACAAAAATTCAAATTCCAGCTTATCCGAAAACGATTCCGCGAATTTCACGTACCTCTAGCCATTGTTTACATTCAATTTTCGCAATACTACTGCTTACTTCTTAAGTCTACTTCTTACATCTTAAGATTTTAATTGAATAATACCCTTAGCTTTGTTTCTGCATTTAAAATCAGCGGCTACCAGAATCACCCAAAAAAAAAAAAAAAAAAAAAAAACAGTAAAGACATACATGAGAAAACAGAACGTCGTTAAATTTAATGTGTTCTGTAATGTAGGTAGTTCTTTCTTCGAGAAAAAAAAGCTACCGCCTTCTATATACAAATAAATTAACGTCGTTATAAAGTTGAGTTGTAAGTATTTTTTTCCTTTCATGCATGTTTCTGTGGAAAAAGTTGATAATGGCTGTTTTCCGCCTTCATTTGCCGGTATTCGTAGAAAGCCTTATATTTACTGTACTGTTATTGTTGACGTAGTTCAGGAAGAAAACTAAATCATACAGTTGCGGACATGTTATATTTTCAGGTTTTTGCATTCGTGCATATATAACATCGAGTAACTGCTTTCCTTGTTTAATATTTTTTTCGAACTTCACTTTTTTCTTAAACGTTGGCATAACAAAGCAGCGCTTGACTTTTTAAACGCACAATTTACTTAGATGGAACTTCCATCATTATCTTGGATTATAAATTTAACAGTTTTCTTTCCGGTTTTATCATACATTTGGCCCTTAGACGTATAATATGAGATGAAACAAGAACATAAAGACCTTCAAGGAATGATATATTTATCGTGGACAGCCTATATACACCAACCGAAGTCTACACGGTCTACAGCAAGTTTTACCGTCATATTTTTATTTCTGTATTCGTAGCAGAGTTGTTTTATTTATTTTAGACATGGATTGTGACTTAAATTTGCTCTTGTGAAATTTTTTATCTCTTGTAGGTTTTGCGTGGTTCGTAAATGTCAACATTTTCTTGTTAGATTTTTAAGTGTGACACTTAAACGAACCGAAATACCAAACAGCAAAAAATCACAAGGAACAACTATGTTTCAGGCTACAAGTTATCCTATATATATAAAAAAAAAGTTTTAAAATTAATTTGCTAAAATTTGAAAGACAAATTAAAAAACTAACAATTTTTATATGAGAACTTGTAGCCTACAACATCGTTATCCAGTGTGAATGTTTTCGGTTTTTATGTCAGTTCGTTTTAGTGTCATACATAAACTCGTAACAGGCATTTACGAAAAAACTAAGAGAAATAAAAAAAATTATGCGAACAAAATTTCGTCACAATTTATGTCTAAAATAAGAAAAAAATATCTGGTAGAAATATGAGAATAAGAATATAATGATACAAATTGCTGTAAGCGTGCCCTTAAGACCATGGCCTATAATTTATTTCAAACAATTGTAAACAACTCGAATATTTTTTAAACCAAATGCTTTAAAAAAATTTGAGACTGTGTACAGTCATACGATGCACAATTTTGCCAGATAGGTTTAGAAAATAATGTACCGTTTGCTAGCAATAATTATTTTGCTTCATTTTTGCTTAAAAATCCGTTTGGTGTAATGCAACAGAAAAATTCAGACACAAACGACGATACATAAGTCGTAAGAATGAATTTTTGATATATGTATTAATTTGCGTTAAAAGAAAATAATTTCGTGCAACTAAAGAGCGACATTGGCCTAGTGGGAACTGTGTTATTCTCGTAGTTATAGGGTCTATTGCAGAGTCACGTGAGGGTTATCCGGAGGTAAAGGGGGAACTAAGAACTTGAGTAAAATCTGAGAATTTTTCGTTTGCGTTACACAGTCAAGAAATTGAGATATCTCAGTTGAGGTGAAGTGTTACCACAATATTCGTGAGAAAAAAAATAATAGTAATAATAATTTCTCTTTGTGCATCGACTTGTGAATGTAGCTAAAATGTGTATTATTTTCCATTTACAACATACAAAACTTCCATGACGGCGATTTGATAATTTATATTTAGTGTTTCACTTACTGTACAGTTGGAAAAAATGCAAAAAAAAAAAAAAATACGTCGTTGGTTTTGTTTATATACTGGGATCGTAACAATGTTGTTTGAAAACAAACGTGTCATTAAAAACACACCACTTTCGTGTAAAAATGTACAGTGAATATAAATTATGTTGTAGATACCAGTGCGGTCTTCCTTTACATCGTGGTTATGTTCCTCCTATAAAATATTACCTATAAATTCAGAGTAAGAATATTATTCTAAACTATATTTATGGCCGCCATGACTGATTTGCAGCTTGAGAAAAATTTAAGGAAGGTTTGATACGTTACGAATTCCTCGGTTTTTCTTAGATTTCACTCGTCTCTGCAGTGAAAATTTATCTTATTTCACCCCGAGAGGCCGTAGATTTTATTCAGTATGGCAGTGCAGTCGGTCCATAGACTACATAATATTTAATGCAGGTTAAGCAGTTGTGTCCACGGTCGTAGAAGAACAGGTCTGGACACTCGCCTGGAAACTTGACCCCCTTGTTGTTTGGCTGTAGTTCACCAAGTTACCGACAATATTGTGTTTTATTGGCGCTGCTATTAGGGCGGTCGGACCCAAACTTCGCCCACTTCCTTTCAATTTATCAAAACGTATTTTTTATCAATTTACGAAATACTTCGTTCGCTCACATATTTAAGAAAAGGCTCCAGCAATCTTTATTTACTTTATAAATTTAACATTGGAAAAAAGTGTGCGGAGTTTGGGTCCGACCGCCCTAACATCAGCGCCAATAAAACACTATATTCTCGGTAACTTGACGAACTACAGCCAAACAACAAGGGGCTCAAGTAAAATACATTGGTAGATAGGCGACTGTCCAGACCTGTACTTCTACGACTGTGGTCTACGACCGTGATGCAGGTTAAGTAGTTGTGTCCAAAAAGGAAAATAGATCTCGCGTCTAACTGGAGCATATTTAAAGCGCAGGTGTGGCTGCTGACGTGTACGTCTTGTGGAAAGCACGTCATAACCACACTTCTGTACGTCGCGTCGTGACGCGCACGCTAATGGATGTCGAGCAAGCTGGAGACTCCATTAATGCCACGGTGGCCTACTTACGCTTTTTTTTTTTTTGCGAATGTGGTTTTGAAGTTTTAAAAGGGAGTAGATTTCGTAAAACAGTTTAATGTATTTGTTGAACATTGTTTTAACTGTGCAGCCATGTCGTTTCAAAGCTGATTAACGACTTAAATGAAATTTATTTAAGCCGATATTAAGACAAAATTGACTACATAGTAATTACAATTTTCAACTAATCTACGTTTTACTGTATCTGCTTCCTTTTAGAATAAAAAAAAACATAAGTAAATGGGAGCCCTTGGCGTAACGGAAATACGAAAAATGGTTAAGGGGTATGGAAAGGTGGGATGTCGAGCGGACGACTGGGATGCTCAATCGTCAATAAAATCTGAACTACTCATCAAAATTCAATGAAATTTTTTATTTGCCGAGTGGCTATTTTATCAGCGGACGTTTATTTATATAGCACTATGCGATAGTATGCTTTACTTTCAAGTAAAAAATTAAAAACTATTTTTAGAAAAAATAAGGGCTTGGAACCACAAAATCTAAAAAAAAAAAAAAAGGAAAACTGTCGTTTTTATAATTTTTATATGATGATATCTAGGCCTCTTTCATAACCTAGTTTAAAAACGCTCTCGCGTTTTCATATATATATATATATATATATATATATATATATATATATATATATATATATATATATATATATATATATATATATATATATATATATATATATATATA
>PNEQ01059238.1:0-24261 GCA_003012365.1 Medauroidea extradentata
AATAAGGAAGTCTTTACTATACCTGTAATGCCAAATAATTTCTGTAGGTAAGGATCAAACTTTTATAACCATTACACACAATATACTGTTACTTGTTTATAACAGTTTTACCAACATTACTTGAATTAAGAAAAACATTCTTTTTAATTATCTGCAATATTTTTGGTTTTTTAAAATGCATTTATATAATAATTTTTACTTGTTTTCGTAAGTATTTGAATTTTCAGATAAAAATTTAAATTCACATTTGTTTTTAAATTTATATCAACTTATTATAAGTTTTAACATATTTCTTTGTTTTGACCATAGTCACCCCTGGGACCATAGTCACCCCAGTTGACGGTAACAGTGATTCTAGTTGGCACAACATACGTTTTGCCTCCTGGGATCTTGTCTTGGCAGCGAGCAACCACACACAAGTGTTCACAAGGACCTACATATCTGGAAACTAATTAGTTCAAAAACAACATACACGGCGTATCTAACCTATGTCACTTGTGCCACTGTTGACCACTACGTAGTCACAGCTCCCGACGCTCGGTCAGCACATGGTACGTGATGATAACACTACTCCCTTTGTTTTGCAGTTCTTTCAAATCTCTAGCTCGGCCGGCTGTGTGAAAATAAACGGCTCGTATGATTCTACTCTGTGCATGAGTTTTTTGACACTTCACCAATGTGCATGGAGAGGGATTTGATACTCAAGTTTCAATACATTCACCAATAGTAAACAATTACAAACATCAAGATGTTGATCATTGTTAATAAACTTGGGTAACACATTCACAAAACAACTTTAAACTTACACGATGCGGTTTCACATTTTCTTTTCACCGACGTACTATACAAGTGTAGCCACAGTTGTTATTTACGGTCAAGCCGATTCAATTGCGTGTGCGTGCGTGTGGGCGCGAGCGCACGTGTGGGCTGGTGACTCACACCAGACGCGCTGTTGTCAAGTGTCGTATGCCCTACCTATGCCATGCATATCTGAGACATGCGCCCGACGTTTGGTAGTGTCAATTATGAACTGTCCTGCTTTCACTTGTTAAAAGAATAATGATTACTGTGTATGTATCATTAAATTACATGATGGTAATTACATTAAATAGCATTTAGTTAACAAATTGGAAAACGTAATAAAGCTTAAATAAACACGATGTATAATCGTAATATCACAGGCACAAGACAGACTACCGTATCCGAGGGCACGAGAAATCAGTGGCAAAAAAGTTGCGGCACGCACATGACGAAAAAGGGGTGAGTGAACTGCCTTTTTCGAGTGGTTGACCGGTGGAGGAAAAGAGGCGGGCGGGTCGCTGACCGACCGGGGGATGGGAAGGGACATTCAGGCCGGCCGGATGGCCATCGCGTTGCGTAGGAGGAAGGGGTAGCAACGCATAGTCTTAGAACAAACACACCGTGTGCGGCAGTACAGTTTTCAAGAAACAACTGCAACCATTTGCGGCCATAATAAATGCAATGCCTTTTAATGCTATTTCCTTTTAATTACATTTTTTTAAGCAAATTTTTTACAATTTTCCACGTTTCCTGGATAAACGGTCGTTACTTCGAGAGGGTTGTTATTTCCGGGGTCCTATAATTGAGAGTTGACAGTATGAATAGGTTAAGCATCCTCTCAAACACACGTCACACATTTGTAACTTCAGACTTTGACACATAGTAACAGTATCCATATGCGTGATTCGTGTTAAAGGAGCTGCAGAATAGTGTTTCATCGTTAAAATAAAAAACTTCCAAGCGTGAAGAATCTAGTGACTCCACCGGGAGAATTCCAAACAAATGTCACACGCACTCCCCGCCATTTTGAAACTGCCTATTGAAGAAATCCGCATATTGGCTTTCAACTGTAATTTTCTCATTGGTCCGTACCGAGATATATAGTTTACTATTCAGTAGAACCACAATTTAACAAAATGCCATGGGACCTGAAAATGTTTACTTTAAATCAATGTTTCGTTAAATCCAACTTCCCCCCCCCCCCCAACAGAAAAATAGTTAAATCGTTGGGCATGTTTCATCGGAATTTAAGGTAATTTTAAAAAAAAGTATACTGGCTCGAAACAATAACTAAACACATTTTCTGCAGTAGGTAAGACACAGCCATGAAAAGAAAAAAATCAGCGAAAAAACTTCCAGTGGAATGCTCGACGAGCGTGCGCATTGTGAGTTAGGCCTTCCTTGCGTGCACCATCAACACATGAGAAGTAATGACTAACATCGCTGAGCCGTCAATATTTCCATCTCTCTCCGGCCTGCTCCACCAACTAAATTAAGGAAAATACCATTAAAAATAATAACAAAATTTTTTTCTTATGAAAACTGAATTAAAAGTTTGCGAGACAACGGGAAAAATAATAATTAAATATGTGCGGCGGCAGCTATTTGTAGCTTGTACGCAGCTGTACTCGTGAAACAAACTCGTGTTGGACTGCTCGCTAAAAATGCTTCGCACTCAAGCGTTTTTTTAGCATCGGAGAAACAAATTATTTACGTTTATGTTAATCAATTCATTGTAAAAAGTCTGCATAAATAATATGACGTTTTTTTTTCTCATAAATGCGCTTGTTTTATCACGAGATGCGAGTGTAAATAATCACGCTGCACACCACTGCATTCTATCGGTAATAGAATTCATCCATAGAGCACGCGGCACTGCAGCACATACTAACGGAGATGCAAAGCACTATCTGTGAATTAGTGCCAGCGTTGTCCACCGCCGCGCTGTGGAGGCTGGGTACGTAGATGCTCGTTCACTCGCCAGCTGCCAGGATGAGGATCTAGGAGCGCGCTTGTTATGCAACACAGCGGTGCTCGCTCGGCTGCGCCCGCACGTGCGTACCTCAAAATCACTCCAACGAATTTTTTTGGTTTCTCGACGGATGGTTTAAGCTTTTCTACGGAGAAATAAGTATATACGGCAGTCGGTGCTAGTATTTTTAAAGGACTTAACCTACAATTAATATTCGATTTTATCAAATTCATTCAGTTATTTAATCAGTTTTTTTGTTATTTTTTGAAGGTTCCTAAATATCCTTTCGTTAAATCACTGTTTTCGTTATTCCCAAGTTCGTTAAAATCAGGGCTCTACTGTATCTCATTGTGACCAACTTACTTTACGGTTGTTAGTACCGTAATTCAAATGAAACCTAATTAGAAATGCAGTTTATGTTGGTAGAACTGAGCCAAACAGATTTTCGCTACTTCTGGCCTTAAAAAAACGTGCATTTAGTCGCGGAACATCTAAAAATCCGTAGAATTTTATAAGTTACCGTAAAATCTTAAAAACCCTACCATTTCCGTACATTTTACGGATAAATTGTAAAAGTTGTAAAGTCTGCATAAACTATAGTTTTCTCGCTAACAGACTGATTCAGGTTACGAGTTTTTTAGAATCCATGCAGTCCGTCATATATTGTCACATGGCGCTGTAGTAAATGTTGTGTTTTGAGTAAATTTAATTGTATTGCTGCACAAAGGTGTTACTGTAGACATTTATAACTATTAGGAGTTCCATCCATACTCGTTCTTACCACACACAACTGGATTTGACGCGATTTCACGACCTAAACACATGTAAGTTGCTGTAGAGTTAAGAATAAACAAACCTGCAGTAAGTCCAATGACGTCACAGCGACATTAACGTGACGGCACCCGTTTTTGTTGAGCTAAAACAAACACGCTCTTTATTTACGTATTTACGTTTTTCTCTGGTTATAAGGACACAAATTAAGAAAGTGTGGTACCGTTATTCATTAAATTAAACGTACTTTAAAATAAAAATAAAATTAAAATATTGGTAACACCCCCATTCTGCAAGTCTTAATTTGTAGTTAGTGGTTAAAGTGTTATTAAAACGGGTAAAAGTAATTTAATTTAAATTATGAGAATGGCAGGAAATAGGCTGCTAGTAATATAACAGGCAGTTACAACTACTTACAAAATGATACTTGTAAATAGGTACACACAAATGAAGGTACAACACACAATTTTCCATTGAAGCGCGGTTGTGACGTTTTGCCACTATCTAACTGGCTTCCTCGGGCGGCAAGACATGGCACACTGCAGTCCAGTCGACAGTGTGTGCATGGGCGTAGTAGTATAAATCTGGTTGTGATAGCTACTAAATAGACATGGAGTAAAAATAGACTTATCTGATATTGAGGCCTTGAGGCTGTTTGGATTTTGTAATGTATTGATGGGCCAGTTCCCAGTGTCTGAGCTCTGAACTATTTTAAGAAGATGGCAAGGATTTCACAATTCTTGTGCTGTAGCAGTTGTAAAATATTTGTTGCAGGAAACTGCATGAGCTGCAACTGGCTCTTCTTGTGGGCAGATGTTGCGTCTAGCTAAGACTTGCTTCATGTCAGCTCTGTGGCCATTCATTCGCTGTCTTAAGAGTGTTGGTGGTGAGGCGTATGTACTCTGCATTACAGTGTTTGCACTGGAGCTGGTATATTAGGTCTGTTGTAGCACAGTTGTAGCTGCCTTGGATGGGATATGTGTGGTTTGTGAGTGTTGTTGAAGGAGGTAGAGGGCAGGCAAATGGCACAGGAACCACAACAGTCAGAACTATTACAAGGACAGGAGCCTCTGGGGTTGACTGTTTTGCTGGAGGTTGCAGTTGGTGGGAGTTTCGGACGGACTAGTTTATTGTGGAGGTTGTGTGGTCATTTGAAAACCAATCTGGGAGGTTTTAAGTTCTGTAGTGGTAAGGCAGCCAGGATTTTGTGTCCAGAGTTCAGTATGGTCTTGAGTTTCTTTAGGCCTTCATGGTAAGGAACAACCCGGGGGATGTCTGAATTGGTTTGTGGATATGCATTTGCAATGGCACTTTGGATCTGTTGGTGAACAATTAGTTTAGGGTAACCTCTGTTGATGAAGACTCTAGCTATATGGTCACATTGTTTATTTAGCGCTCTGGGTGGAGCAAATGGGTTTTGCCCTTGTGTGTACATACACAAGTAAACATACCATGAAATAATACTTACTAGTACAAGTTTTCAAAATTGTAATTTTATTTGTACAAACACAACACAATCAAACATTTGTACGAAAACTATCTGCAAATGAACATTAATACAGTACATTCACACTGTCTTAAGTTAATAATATTGTTAGTATCAGTACCAAGTGGCAGTGAATTGTTCTTGGGTTAACAGCTTAAAACATATGATGAAACAAAGTGGGGATATTCGTTACTTTGTTTGCAAGAGAAAAGACTTTACAGTTTATATACAATACAAAGAAATATTAAAGAACTTGTGTAGTTGTAGAACTCATATTTTTATCTTTTTATTGCAGGACCTTCACCTGGAATGTAATGAGACAATGTATCGCTTTTTTATATTTCAACACAATATTGAGACAAAAAATTATCTCAAGCAACAAAGATATTTTTTTTCCTACTTACAATGTTGGTGTAAATTTTGAATTTTGTGGATTTTGGATATACTTGTAGGAACTTTGAAGTTTTAGAAATTTTTACAGTTCCACTGAAAAACTGAGAAATTTCACAAAATGCAATAAATAACATTACATATGTATTGTACACTGTTGCTACAAAAATGAGACAACCCTTTCTTTTATTTTAACAACATGAAGTATGGAGCAACTACACTTAATACCTACGAGTCAATACTAAATGTATGTTTACTTACACTTAAATGCTCTCACTACAGAAAGTAAGTAGTTAAAAAACAATGTTATTAATGAGCAACGATACTTATCTTTTCTTAAGTACAGTGAGTTACACAGAGTTTTAAATATGGCATGGCTAATATTACTCAAACACTTAGCAAACTACTAAATGCCTAACACTTGGCAATTCATCAACATAGCATATTCTGCTCTTTTGTGGAGATTACTGTACTTATTGCTGATGTTAATATTGACTATCATGATGGATAAATAACTAAAATATTTAATCACAACATTACTGTACAAAATATCAATTCAGCAATTTTTCTGATTTAATACAAATCATGTTTAAGAGATATCCAATTTCATCGCACAATACCTATGTGTTCTAATGACTAAAACTGTGTACAATACAACCAGTTTTGTTACAAGCTGGCTTAAATAATAAAGTTCATACGTACACACAGGATAAACAATAACTGTCTCCTTCGAGAGAAGACCATTAAATCGAAAGTTAAAAATTGTATCATGTTTAAGAAAATAATTCATTCACAGTATTTACGATGTGTGTGTATATAAAAATAAATGAACACATGTTTCATCATACAATAGACAAACTATTTCGAGTTTCTATTTTTGCATGATGGAAAACTTTTCGAATAACAACCTGCATTCCTTAGAATGCAGTGAGAGTGCCTCGCTGCACATCGGGCCAGAGACTTTGCCAATGACTTGGGCCTCACTTGAAGCATACCGGACCAATCGCAAATCCGAACGCCTGGTGGGGAAGACCGTAGTCTACTGGGTAGAAGTCCACTATTGGCAAGTGCTGGAGCTGCTTGGTACGTACCTCAAACACAGTCTCTCCTTTACTCTTCCTTGTCTGCAACAAGATAGATCAATGTTACATACTACCTGAGCTGTCTTTGATGAGTGTTGTCAATAAATAGGTTGTGTAGTTGGCAGTACAACATGCTCCACTCACACAAAGTAACTTCGTAGAAATGAAGACACAGTTTGACTATGTACCATAGTTTGTGTATGTTTGTGCATTTAAAAACAACCTGCATGGACTTAAATACATAGTCTGAAAAAATTTAGATAACCAACAAAAATTCCTTCAATACTACTTGGCCAGATTTGTAAATTGGAGTTGAATTTGTGGTATATGTATAAAGAATTTCATTACTAATGAACAAGTTTTATCTTTCAATCACTACTTAGGGTCGGAAGTATCAACTTCCAACAGGCTGTTTGCTAACAACTTGTTAGCTTATTCTTTTGTTAAGAGCCCAGCCATTGTATATACCACTTACAGTAAACCCTCGATCTAACGACACCGCACAGTGCCAGATAATTATGTCGTTGGATTGCTGATATTGTTAGTCCAGAGGTAACTAATTTTGACAACCCCAACATAAAAAAAAATATTTTTTTCCCCTTATAGTTAATATAGAGCAATTACCGACTAAAAATAAACACTTGTTCTTGAAATTATATTTTAGTATAACGAAAAGGTGTCTTCCAAATAAAATGGTGCTCTGTAATTCCCCATGTGCCGTGACACCTGCGGCTGCGAGGCGCGCTAGGTCTGGCTGTGTAGGATGGGGGAGAGGAGAGCGGCCGGCTGGCTTTGGCTTGTCTCCCTCAACTCGTGGTGCGCGTGTGATTCATCCTGCTTGCCTGGCGTAAAGCTCACAACAGAATGACTCATACTGCAACGATTTAAAACATTTCAGTAAAGCCATTGAGTATTTTACTTTGTAATTATGCATTAAATGTTACAGCTGTCACCATTATACAATTTTAAGCGATACGAATAAAAATGCTTAAAAAGGAAAAAAAAAGTATTTATTTTTTAAAAACCAATACGCCTATTAGAAACGTGATTATTTGAAGCCACTCAGAAGGACTAAAAACTGACTTTTCAAGGTTCTGTCACTAAAATATCTGAATTAATCGTAATTTTAAGTCTTAGGCCTATAGGAAAAATCTTTAAACTATGCACAACACACCGGTCTGCACTGCGAATACAGGCAGAGTGGCTCTCGACACGCGGGTCGCAGTCGCTCTAATCGCAGCCCTGTTGAACGAGCATAATTAAAAATCTTTATCAGCCCACATGTAGCACACGTGTCTGTTGTAGGCCGTTTTTACGCTGCAGCCATTTATCTCACGTGCCGAGTGATCAATAACAGCGGGAGTTGTCAAGGTCAAGACAAGCTGAATGCACGCAACCTGATGTGAAGCAAGAGAAAAAAGATGAGATAACACAGGATTGTTTTTTTTTTTTTTTTGCCTCTTTTACAGACTGAATGCCAAGCTGGTCCTTTTTTTGGCCGTGCTGTAATAAGAAAAAGAAACATGTCGTCTTTTCTTCCCCAACCCCCTGGGCTCTCTCCAGACACAGAAACAAAGACGATGACTGGGAGAAGGTGTGAAAGAAAGGCAAACATGTGGCACTGCTTTGTGGTCAGACAGGCTGCTAGTTGTCACATGACTTATCACAGCCGGCGCCGGCAGTTGATGTGCGCGGCCGCGCGCACACAAACACAATCTGGTTTTTACGGCAGGGGGTGGGAGGAGTGAATGGTTATTGGCTGGCGTGGACAGTCAGGAGGGGTGTTATCTATTTTTCGTCGTGCGTTTCTTACAGTACAGCACTAACCAAGCAAAACACAATATGGACAAGCAACAAGTCGAACAATACAACACCGTTGCTATGTGCACGCCAGGTGGCTGACTGCATGGCACAGATGAAACGTGTAGGAGTAAGGAGAAGGAAGTGCAAAGAGGAGGACGCATGGAAAAATGTGTGATAGGCGTGAGGGTGGTGGGAGCTTGGAGAAGTGGAGGAGGAAGTAAGACAGCGTTAGTCATCACGTCTCACATATGTCGGTGTTGCGCGGGTGGCCTAACTCGCCAGGGACGCGCACACTTTAATTACATTCCAGACAAAGTTTCTAACATTTTTTTACAGTTTTTTTTTTTTGTTTCATAGCTGCATATCACTAATTTATTATAACTGCAGTATTTAGGGCCCGGAAAATTTCGCGGATTCAATGACCCGTATGCTAGAATCTGTTGTCCTATGCACATTCAAGTTCCGTATATTCGTTCATTCTACGCTGTTCCACTGAATAGCAGCCAGTGGCCAAATGGTCGGGGCTTTAGTATGCACAGAACAGTGCATTCTAACATGCTGGTCATTGAATCCGTGAAATTTTCCAGGCTCTAGTTATTGTATTATATACGCAAATTTATTTTTAAATAACGTTTTACTATGATACAATACACTTTGCTTAGCTTTGATCAATTTTGAAAATATTAATTTTCCAGAGTTCCTGGAAATTATGTTGTTAGATTGCCGATGCCGTTAGATCTGACGTCGTTAGGTCGGGGGTCTACTGTAGTTACCAGGGTGTTAAGAGGTTTGGTGGTGTTTTAATACATATGTTGGCAATACAGTTACTACAATTGTAGAACATTTATCTAGAAAACTGGGATGGTGATGGTATATGTGCAATGTTTATTTATTTATTTTTCATATTATTTAAAAAGTTTGTACATAAAATTAATACTTTTACAAAGGAGATGTAAAATAAAAAAGAATAGACTTGCAAGTTTCCTGAAACTTCTAAATAAACTAAGACATGAATTTGATATGAGTATTTATAACATGTTCATTCTGTAAAACATTTATCATTTCAGTGAAGTTATTACAACATAATTACCATCTAAACTAAACATTACCAACAAAATAGTTGATGAAATTACAACAAAGTGTTTGAAATGAACACGAACTTAGCAATCAAAATTGAGAAAAAAAAAACATAGTTAATAAAAGTATGGGTATAATGTTTTCAGACGCAGTAGCTACATGTTATCAGTAACAAGGTATTTTCATTACATAGGTATTGTCGCATGCCGGGACTATAGTACGACAGACGTACTTGCCAAACATACGAGAAACATACAAAGTGAACCCTTGGAAAATAGCCGACTCACTTGGCCTACAACAGCAAAGTCCTCTTTTTCTCGTTACATCGTAGCCTTACTCACCTTTTGCCATTTTCCTTGCGACAATTAAGGTTGTAAAATTCAGAATTTTTAGATACATTTAATTTGGAGGCATGAAAACAGGCTACCGTTTTAACTAAAAACCATACAAAATATAACAACCAAATGGCCTCATATTTTTTATTTATTACCGAAAGTAATTTCAAACAAGTTTTGCAAATTCTTCACGTCCTTGCAAAACATGAAATTACTTGTTTTGGCCACTCAGGAACTCGCAAATTAAATAATAGACAGAAAATCATCTTGAAGTTAACTGAATAAAATTAATTTAGCACCTACGATGTACAAGCGAAGATTACAAAGTTCCCACATCTTAATAAGCAAAAGAAGAATACTGGGTGGTGAAAACCATACCCAGATGCCCTAATGGCCACACACACAGGTGGAAGGAAAATTTAGTAGAGTTCAGTAATATCAGAAATATGTTGCAAAGAATAAGAACGATTGCGGGCGCTACCTGTGCTTCTTAAATTTGCCACTCACGTTCACATTACTACATTTATGGGCTACTGCCCTACAGTTACTACTTCATATTATTCTTTTAGACGACTACTCAGACTGTCATCCGAACATCTTGAGTATCAGGGAACAACACTTACAAAACCAAGCGCGTTGCTGCTTGCGTGCTTCTCGCCTGATCAAGTGTCGCACTCCTATTGGCTACCCAATACACACACCACCCTCTTAGAGATTAATTGAAACAAATGCCTCTTCATTATTGGACATCCAGCAAACCTACTTGCGCAATACTTGCAAACAAGGAAAACTCGGCTTGTTGCTACCCAGCCAACCGGCCATAACTGGATAAATATACTAAATCCTTGCAAACGTCTGCCTATAAAAAAAGTTTGCTTCTTCCCTTTGAGTTCCCAAAGCAACACACCACATACCCACATGCATAAAAACCTAAAATAAAATTTAATTTGTTCCCTGAGTTGAATAATTACTGCAGACACCATTAAAATTAACACCCGAGTGAATACATGAAATAGAAAAAAAAAAAAACAGAACTACATTTAAAAAAATTAATAAATACATTTATCTTGTATCCCCACAGAACATGAAAAACCTACAATGTTACAGTAGTCCAAATCGTGATCACACTACAGTTTTAATTTTAAATTATGGCAAAATAATTTACGTAACACATGTGTGTAATAATCAGTTTTAAACATTGTGGATGAATTTGCCGATACCAGTGGATCCTAAAGAGCTGATACCAGTGAATCCTAGAGACATGATACTACTGGTTCCTAGAGACCTGATACTAGCATTTCCTAGAGGCCTGTTACAAGTAGTTCCTAGAGGCCAGTTACAAGTGATTTCTAGAGACCCTATACTAGTGGTTACTAGAGGCTCGATACTAGTGGTTCCTAGAGGCCCTATACTAGTGGTTCCTAGAGGCCTGATATACCAGTGGATCCTAGAGGCCTGATGTACAAGTGGATCCTAGAGCTGATATACCAGTGGATTCTAGAGACATGATATCAGTGGATCTTAAGAGACCTGATACTAGTGGTTCCTAGAGACCCGATACTAGTGGATCCTAGAGACCTGATACTAGCAGATCTTAGAGACCGGATATTAGTGGATCTTGGAGATCTGATAGTAGAATATCCTAGAGGGGCGCACGAATTAAGTCAACTCGGAATTGACTCAACTCCGCTTTTTCTTGTACACAGGCCGGAATTAAGTCAACCCGGGATTGATTCAACCCCGAATTTGTACTTTTAACATGAAACCCCAAATGGAATTAAGTCAACTTCGAGTTGGCTCTATTCCGGGTCATAAAGTGTACAGTTTCTAAAGCACATGGTGGTGGAAGGATACATAATGTTTTTGTTTACATTGTCCTACTTTTTTATGATCTGTCAAATAACAGAATTCTTATATGGTATGGACTGTAGGTGTAGGTCTTTTGGCCTCTTCTTTTGTTAATATGTAGGCCTACACGTTTGCCACTAACAGGCACAAAGTCTCACGTGGACTTGATATTAAATGGTACCGCTTACGTATTATAAAAAAACTAAACACTAAGAATTTATTGAGTCGGTGACTTTAAAAAGCATATTTACATATATGCCTACAACAAGAACCGTTAAGTGTTAACCCACAAATTCTGTTAACGTAAAAGGTAAGTAACTTTTTTTTTTCTCTAGCACTTTTCTCTGCATGGATTACCTGCTTCGTACTAAGAGACTGTTTTTGTAGACATACCATGTTGCTGCACGGCTGAACGTTTTCCACTTTCCAGTTCCCGTCTTCCTAAATGCATCTTAAAATATCCCTTTGTCGTCGATGATTACAGGCCGGGTATTCTAATCCCTGCATTGCAATATATTAGTAAGTATACGCAAAGAATATTAAAATAACACCTTAAAAGAAAAGAATCATAAACACACACAAGAAGCTCACGCAATGGCTGTTCTTTGTTTTGGTTGCAGGTACAGGTCTGTTGATAATGATGTGGGTGTTTGTAATACAATTAAAGAAAATACACAGTTTTAATAGAATGAAATAGTTAACTGACAAATGCTGGACACAGAACTGTGTTACCATATTATAGTTCTTCCAAAATGCTCACTTATTTTTTACGTATAATACACACTATTTTCAATGTTGGCGATGGAAGTTAACCAATTTGTTGATCAGGACTGCCACTACTGCTTCATCAGGTCATACAATCACGTCCTGTTGTTTTAAATTGTATGTTATTTTGCCATGTGTCTGGCATGTGTTACAAATGTTGATAGCATTGGCTGTCAAAATACGGAATTTTTACACGTGATAGGACAATATCACTGCTAAAATAAAGAAAACTGACAAAAATGACAGGAATACGTTTATTGGTTGTAATATTTATTTATTTATTTCATACGCATCATTAGTTTTTGATATCACCATTTTCACTCGCTAAGCACTGCAAAACGTAATGAAAACAAAACAAAAACGACAGTCCTGCAGGACACCAACTAAAATGAACAGCATTGTTAGCTCACTTGTTATGGCGGAAACGTACAAATTATGTGAGACTGTTCCACATTGCCTATGCTGGCAATGTTTTGTGTAGTATTCAAAATGATTACTGTATTATTTTTAGGACTGTGTATGACCCCAACTACATACAATTTACATATTTGTACATTACTACAAAAATTCTGTCAAAATTAAATAACTTATGGTTACAGTGTATGTTGACACACAGTGTAAAATTCAACTCGAGGCATTCAGAAAGTGACCCAAATAAGTGATGGTTGCTGGCATGTGTTGCGGTGATCCAAAAATCCTAGCCATGTATTCAAGAAACATAAATTCCGCAGATTAAGTTTAATTAATATAGTGTGCGACTTTGTTTTTTGTTTTATTCCAAAAATCTGGTTACACAATCATTTAAATAAACTTGCAGTATCAAAACCAGCCATAAATAGCAATAAACGTTTTTCAGGTTAGCTTGTACGTGACTGAATCAATCACGTAACTGAAATTGTTTTAATAAAGTTTGAAAATTTGATATAGATGTTACATTGAAAATTACGTAAATACAGTAAGTTGGCCCTTTGTTTTACTAGGCTGACAGCAATGCAACACATCCATACTACTAACTACAGTAAATTGTAATTAGAAACCGTTACACGTTCTTGCAGTGACACATTATAAAAAGTGGTAGTAGCGAGTTTGAAATTGATTCTGCGATACTGTTGTCACAATAAAAACAGATACTTGCTGTGTACTCGATGGAGTGCATTTGTGATGTACCAAAACTATATCCATAACAATCGTGGTTGAGCAAGTCATGACAGTGTTGCCAGATGCAACTGCATCTCTACTGTTGCCATATTTCATACATACTTGTCAACTTTTCAATAAAAGAATATAAAAACACCTACTAAACTTGAAATTTAAGCTTAAATTGCATGCAGCAATTTTGTGTCAAAATTCATTACTCTCACATTTTGACCAGATTTATACAAATTTATCAAACTTTAAAAAAGTTAACAGGTTTACAGTTCCAGAAAGTCATTGAAATCTTTTTAAATAAGAATACACATAAACAGACCCATTTGAAAACATTCTGCAAAACCATACTCTGCTCAATTTTTTTTTCCTATTTTTTGAAACTTGTGCATCTTATAATTGTGTTTAATACTTATGCAATTATTTGAACAGAAAAAAAAAACTTATTGCACTTACTAAGCTTATAACGAAAAATATCTGACCATGATAGATAAACATCAGAACAGTTATAATGGTTTATATACTGTTACAGTGCTATTAAAAATGTGACTATACATAATGAATTTTGTTACTGCATTTTCACTCCAATTAGCATCGCAGGCATTTCTGTTATATGTATATAATACAACACTAGCCATACTTTTTGTTCCTAGCTCAAAAAACCTACCTTAATTGACCCGTAGACAACCTACAACTATGTTATGAAATTAGCCAGACCTAACAAAAACTTATATAAATATTTTGCACTGGTAACGTTGCTAAAGGAAAATCAGTTTCACTGCAAAGTTCGGAATCTAGCGTTTGTTTCAAATAAGTTGAGATACAGTTGGTAATGTAGTGACTCAAATGACTACTGTAGTGGTAAGACTGTTGACATTGTTTTGACTAGTAGAGTGTGTATCATGGGTGTGATTGTAAACATGTACCCGCAAGGGATCGTTGTGAGTAATAAAGCAGGAGATACAATAGTGGCGACGAACACGGGATTCACTCTAGCAAATTGGACGGGGTGAAGCAGTTAAGTCTAAGTAATTAGCACGTGAATATCAAAGTTATTTGGTTGGAGTAGTGTACAGCGCGCCGTGCACGGAAACACCGGAGTTGGAAATGGCGTCCTTTGGGAAGATTGAGGAGTTCAACGAGGAAAACGGAGACTTCCGAGTGCTATGTCGAAAGGTTGGAACATTATTTCAGAGCAAATAAGATCAAGGAAGAAGAAAAGCGCAGTGTGTTTTTAACGATAATCGGGCCGAGGGCATACGCAGTCCTTAAAAACTTGTGTGTTCCTGACAAACCGGGCGCAAAAACATATGAACAGTTAGTGGCATTATTACAAAACCATTTCGCTCCTACAAAAATCGTCATTGCGGAAAGAATGAAATTATTGCGGTGGAAGCAGCACAGTTCCAAGAGCATCTCGGAATACGCTGTGGATTTGCAGAAGTTATCACTGTCGTGTGATTATAAACAGTTTCTCGACGAGGCGTTACGTGATGCGTTTGTCAGTGGGTTATATAATGAAGAAATTGTCTAGAGACTGTTAGTGGAGGAGGAGTTAAACTTCAAGACAGCAGTGGAAAAAGCAGGAATACTAGAGGCAGCCATGAAGCATTCCAAAGAGCTGCGGTCAAGGCAGTTGGCAGAGGAAAATATAGTAAGTGGAAGTGGACCTGCGTATGCAATAATGCAAGGTAGGCAGTTTGGAAATAGGAGAAGAGGGAAGAGTCAAGGTAGTGTAGTGGAAAAAGAGAGAGGGGTCAGTCAAACTAAAACGTTGCTACAGATGCAATAATAGTAATCATTTAGCTGCACAATGTCCCTATTCCAACTATATCTGTAAGGCGTGCAACAAAAGAGGACACTTACAGAGAGCTTGTCGTAGCAGAGGTGTAAATAGAGTGGAAGAAGTCGGGGAAGAGGACGGAATGGATTTCTTAAATATTAACTTTAATGGAACGAAAGACAGGAAAGGTGAGTTCACAGTGGAAATGCGGCTGAATGGAAAAAAAGAAAGGATGACAGTCGACACGGGAGCTGTGGTTTCAGTTTGTTTGGATAGAGTATATGACAATAAACTGAAAGAAATACCACTACGCGAGTCTGTGTTGAGGCTAAAAACGTATTCTGGGGAACCACTGACTGTTCTAGGCGAGTGTATGATTCCAGTGGAACATAACAATCAGAAGAGGACACTGCCCCTGGTGGTGATACGGAGTACAGGAGCCCCACCGCCTACCCTGCTGGGAAGAAATTGGCTGACCAACTGCAACCTGACTGGTCAGCAATTTTCAGCCGGAAGGGGAATGTCGAAAAAGGAAACAAGATTGGTCCAATTGATAAGGACGTGGAAGGGGTGAATAGGGAAGCATTGATACATGAGCTAAAAAGGAAATATCAGTCGGTGTTCAAAGAGCAAGCTGGCATCATTAAGGGTGTGGAAGCACAAATTGTCATCAAGGAGGGGGCAGTTCCGGGATTTTGCAAAGCTAGGAAGGTGCCGTATGCAATGAAGGAAGTAGTGGATGAAGAGATTGATCAGCTGGTGCAGAAGGGTGCCAGTGTCAAGGTCTGAGTGGGCAACTCCGATAGTCTGTGTACGGAAGAGAGACAATAGTATCAGAATGTGTGCCAATCTAAAAATAACATTAAACCCGGTGGTACAGATGGACCATTACCCACTACCATCACCATCAGACCTGTTTACAGTGCTGACAGGGGGAAAAGTGTTTTCAGTGCTCGACTTGCGTTCGGCATATACCCAGTTACCAGTGAGTGAACAAAGTCAACAATTCTTAACAATCAACACTCACAGAGGGTTGTTTCGTTTTACTAGATTACCATTCAGGTTGTGCAGTGCACCTAGTATATTCCAAAAGATGATCGACGAAGTGTTAAGGGGGTTACCTGGAGTAGTAGCATATCTGGACGACATCTTGGTTGTGGGGTCTGATCTTCTGAAGGATGCTTATGGGAAGCTGGAAGCAGTGTTTGAACGTCTCCAGGAACATAATTTGTGCATTAGGGAAGACAAGTGCAAATTGCTGTGCAAAAGTGTAGTATATTTGGGACACAGGTTGGATGCTGAAGGATTACACCCTACGCAGGAAAAAATGAAGGCTATCCAGGAAGCGCCGGCACCAACGGATGTAACGCAACTGCGAGCATACTTAGGATTGTTACAATTTTATAGCAAGTTTTTGCCAAACACTGCTTCAATACTGCACCCATTATACCAGCTGCTGAAACAGGAAATACAATGGAAGTAGACACCTGACTGTGAGAAAGCGTTCGCAGAGAGCAATAAGATGTTACTAGCGAGTGACGTCTTAGTTCCGTATGACCCCAAGCTGGAGCTAGTGGTGACAGCAGATGCCAGCGCATATGGGTTAGGGACAGTGCTCTCACATCGCTGGCCATCAGGGGAGGAGAGACCAATAGCGTTCGCATCAAGGACGCTGACAAAAACAGAAATGGCATATAGCCAAGTGGAAAGAGAGGCACTGGCATTGGTTTTTGTGGTAAAAAAGTTCCACCTCTATCTTTACGGCCGGAAGTTTGAACTAGTCATGGATCATCAAGCATTGGTAACCCTGTTTGACAGTAAAAAAAGGAACCCCTGTGATGGCTGCAGCAAGAATACAACGTTGGGCGATGTTCCTCGCACCGTATCAATACCATGTGAGATATAAGAAAGGATCTGAAATAGGGGCTGCGGACGGGCTGTCGAGAGTACCGAGTCAAGAGAGGGTAAAGGATTCTTGGGAGAGTATGGACGAAGGTGAGTCAGTGTTATTTTTCTCTGCGCTGGATGACTTACCACTAACAGAACGGGACATTGCTCAAGCAACGAAACAGGACCCTATCCTCGCAAGAGTACTGGACCAGATTCAGCACGGCTGGGATGAAATAGTAGTTGAACCTGAAATGAAGCCATTTGCATGTAGAAAGTTGGAATTGTCTGTCGAACAGGACTGCGTCTTATGGGGAAATCGGGTGGTGATACCACATCAGTTGCGGGGTAACGTGCTAAAATTATTACATGAAGAACACCCAGGGGTCACCCGGATGAAGATGCTGGCACGAGGTTATGTATGGTGGCCGAAGATGGATGTACAAATTGAAGAAGTGGTGTAGCATTGTGACAGTTGCCAGATGGGACAAAGGGCGACACAACCAGTTCCACTACAAACCTGGGCTTGGCCTGGACGATGGTGGCAGAGAGTGCATATGGACTTCGCAGAAAAAGGTAAATGTAAAATCCTTATTGTCGTAGATGCTTTCTCGAAGTGGGTTGAAGCTTTTCCCATGCAATCCACAAATGCATTTCATACAGTCGCCTGGTTAAGAACATTGTTTGCACAATTTGGACTCCCGGAAGTTGTGGTGACGGATAATGGACCACCGTTCCAATCCAAAGAATTTGAGACCTTCTTGAGTGCCAATGGGATAAGACACATGAAAACACCACCTTATCACCCGCAATCCAATGGGGCCGTGGAGCGACAAGTACAAACTATCAAAGTAGCACTGCGGAAGCAGTTAATGGGGGGAGGTTCCGACCGCACAATGCAGCACAAGTTGGATGTAGTCTTATTTGCACACAGAAACACACCACACTCTGTAACCCACGTAACACCAGCAGAACTATTTTTGAAATGTAAACCCCACACAAGGCTAACTTTGTTGAAACCATCCTTGCTGCGGTCTATGGAAACCCAGCAAGTTCAGATGACAGCACGAATAAATGAGAGGAGAGGTGCCCTCAGGAGTTTTGTGGTGGGAGAAGACGTATGGGTGAAAACAGTACGAGGGGAAGAGGTTAACTGGGTCAAAGGCAAGGTGCAAAAAGTTATAAGCGCAGTGACATATTGGGTATTAATAGACAAAGGTTCCAGATTCCACGGACAGACAGAGGGAAACAGGATGAGGGGTGTTGGAGTAGAAGGGAAGGAAGCAAGCAGGCTAGAGTCGAGAAGTGTGATAAGGGAATTCCGGCAACCTCCAAGGTATCGAGCGAGTAGGGAGGAGGAAGAGTCAGCAAACAACAGAGCAAGAGAAAACGAAGCAGTGAAGATGAACCTGAGGACATCTAAAAGTGCACATGATGAAAGCCAAGAGGATGAAGATTTCAGAGACTTTCCAGAGGAACCAACGGTGGAGGTGTTTCCACCTCTAGAAAGTGACATAGTGACGCAAGGCAGCAGTAGTCCCACGATAGAGTTGCGCCGCTCGCATAGAGAGGTGAAAGTTCCGAAGCGGCTGAACTTATAGGGGCTGAGTAGGCTGAAGGGGATTTATGGAAGGTAGTGGGTTCTTAGGGTAGTTTAAAATGAAGAGGGGAGTTGTAGTGACTCAAATGACTACTGTAGTGATAAGACTGTTGACATTGTTTAGACTAGTAGAGTGTGTATCATGGGTGTGATTGTAAACATGTACATGCAAGGGATCGTTGTGAGTAATAAAGCAGGAGATACAACAGGTAACACCACATTTTATTATTTTACTAAATGCGTAAATACATTTACAACTCGCAAACTTCACAAATAATAATAAACAAAGATTTCACTCAAAGTGATATTCTAGTATGTACGCTTCACAAACATGTTTTGCTCCTAATACATATTATGTTGTTTATATGAATAGGTATGCGTCCTCTCAAAAACATGCCGCATAATTCTAACTTCAGACTTTGACACATGATTACAGTACCCATATGCGTTATTCGTAATAAAAGAGCCGCAGACTGGTGTTTCATCGTCAAAATAAAAGCTGCCACATGTGAAGAATCTATTGATTCTGTCTGCTGAATTCCGAACAAAACCCACGTGCACGCTGCCATTTTGAAACTGCCTATTGAAAAAAGCCACCTATCGACTTTCAACTGTAATTTTCTCATTGATTCGTACAACTTACTCATTGTGACCAACCGTTGAATTCCCATTAAAAACTTATTTTATGGCCTTTAGTACATGTTACTCAAATGAAATATGATTTTTAATGCAGTTTATGTTGGTAGAACTGAGCCACACTGTTTTTCGCTATTTACGACTATTAAAAACATGCACATTTAATCGCGGAACGTCTAAAATCCATAACATTTTACTAGTACCCACAAAATCGTAAAAACCCTACCATTTCCGTATCTTTAACGGATAAATCATAAAAGTTAGCAAGTATGCTCATATTGTGCAGGAACGTATTCGTTGCGTAGTCAAATGTAGATCAACATGGTATGCCAATTAACAGTGATTCTCACACGCACATGTATTTAATATGTTTACTTACGATTATAAAAACATTTTGACTGGTATGTTGATGCTTCTGAATAGTACAGCTATCTACAAACGTTCAATAGATGATACAACTCGTAATCACCCAACATTTTTACAATAAACAGCATCACAAACTGACGGAGCACTACAAAACACTCGTAATTATGATTGTTTGGTAATACCCCATACTTGCAGTTCTGAGATAACACTACATCATTGAAACCCCAGTGTAAAGTACGTCTTCTCACAACTGGGATTGATCCAAGGTTTGTCAAAGAGTGTTATACTGAATATGATGTATTAAGTGACAGTGGCTTGTGTACTTTGAATAAAAACAATCTGTGAAAAATAGAATTGCTTTGCCTTTCTCCTTTCGAGAAATCACCTTGTTTACCACCTCCTGACATTCAGTATGAGAAGAGTGACATCTAGCTTCACATTTCTTAATGAAAGGGTGACTCCCTGTGCTAGTGAGTTAAGTTTATCCTTGTTGGTTGGCTCACTCAGCAGTCTCTTGCTGGGTCAAGGTTAATTCTATTACTAAATATTCTAGAAGAGCAACCCTAGCTTCTCATGCTCCTAGAAGACCTTCCACACATTGCCCACAGTCAGCAATCTTACCTGCAACCCCAAACACCTAGCGAAGCAGTACCACTTCAAAACTTCTCAATGACTTTTGACATTGCCTGGCTATCAGGTGACAGGTTATGAGGTTGCTTATGAGGAAAGCAATGTGTATCTCTAGAAGGTTAATAGATAGAGCATGAGACTTGGGGTTATCCCTTCTAATCTTCACACAAATAATAAGGGGAGGCAGATGTCACTTGCTTTACATTAAATATAAAAGGTTGGACACTGTTGGAGTACAAAGGGGTTTTAGTAAAGGTGAAATGTGAACTAACTTAGGTATATTCAAGTCAGAACAAGATATATTGCTTGATACAGATTGAACACACCCTCAATACTAGTAACATTTGAACAACAAACAGGTTTGGGTCAGTCCTCAATTTAAAGAAGACATAACATTGACAATATAGAATTCAACATGAGATACAAAGGCTTACATGATAACAATACAACTAACTGGCAGGGTACATCGACAAAGACTAGGTTATGACAAGACCTATTACTAAAGACAAGGCGCTTTGGGCCTTTCAACATGAGACATAATCTGAACAGGGTGCTTTGGGCCTCTAAATACTTGAACAATGATTGGGTTATGCTAGTGACGACGGTTACATGGTGATCAGCAGTGACCCCGGAACAGTTACAATAATCTATATACGGTAATTTCCTTTTAATGACTTGCTAGTGACTCTAAGGCTATGGCGCTGTGGGCCATTATAATAATTGGAAACTGGTAGGCTAATATGACAGCTTTTATGTAATTGCTGAAATGCCTTTACAACAAACTGAATAAGCATATCCATGGTATCAGTCTTTGTAATGGGTGTGAAGCACGAATTTGTTCGAATCACTAAAAGTGGCTATGAATGTCTGACACTCAGGCAGGATGTTGGTATGAATTTGGGTCAGGTTAACTAACGTCACTGCTGGCGACACCAGGTGTAGTGTGATAATACAGTATATTTTATTTTAATTATTTATTTTATTATTTCAATGGACACTTCAAGATCATATTTGTATAGTATATGAACTTTAATGTATCTTAATTAAGTAATGTATTATAATATTTATTAATTTTAACCCCAACCTGATTGCAATAATTATTTAATTTTATTTTAAATTTGATTTTATATGTTAGCAAATCTCTCACAATACTCTATGTGTATTTTAATTAAAGTGATTATGGTTTTATTGAACACTAGTTCATAGTTTTCTCATAGAAGAGGATTTATTCCTCCTTGCTTAAGCATGTTTATATTTCTGAGCTTGAGAGTCATTGTTTAAAGCTAGTGTCTTAGCTATTTTTGCTCTCTTGCTCCCTGAATCTTCGAACTGTGAGGACCATAGCAGATTCTACAATGGCCTGGGGATTATATTGTCACAAAGTGATTTTTCTGATTTTAGTGTTTTGTTAAGATACCTTCATTTTTTTGTTCAGATCCCTGCTTTAAATATTTCCTCACTTCAGAGTTTATTGAATTCTAGTTTTTTAATAATAACGGCTGTGTGTCTTTAGTTGTATTTTACAGTTTTTGTCTAATTCCCCCCTCCCTCTAATACATCAACTTATGCCTGAGATAGGCGATTGTTTCACGGTACGGCCGTGATACAGCTCACGTAGGCCGCTGCTATCCCGAGTAGAGCTGGGTGATGTAATATTTAATCGTAATTCTGTACACAACACATGTGGTGTTATTATCTTCGTAGCCTTCTAGTGAAGTAGTGTCTTTTCTTGTCGCCGTATTTGTGTGCGTGCCGAGCACTTTGACCACCTGCATTTAGTTACGTCACTGAGCGCCCAGCGAAACTACAACTGATGAGTTATGTTTGCGGTACTCATGGGCCACGTGCAGGCTAGTTAATGCGAAGAACTTTGATTAAGTCACTGGTCATCAGCTGGGATGACGTAGGTTTACCGCACAGCCGGACCAAGAAAAGCTAACGTAGCTTGTTTCCCCTCCCCGTCCCCTGATTGCTTCTCGGTATAAGCCCAAGAAAACAACCTGTTTAAGTTGGCAGGCATGATGTCATCCAGGTTTGCAGTCCTGGAATTGTTATGTTGGTACTTCAGCGCTGCACAGATGTTCTGCGATAATAACATCCACCCTCCCGTCAGTTTTCGCTGAACGATAACTGTTTGTTTGACCATGTACGCAGTCGTTTGAACGTCCAGGAAATGTTTTCAAGCCGGAGTTTATAAAAGTAGTTGTCGAGAAACATTTTGGGCAGAGGATAGAGGGCAGAGCAGAGAGAGGAGATGATGAGGAGATGATGTCGGGATTCAGAGTCTAGTCTTGCGTCTTCGTCTTCACCGCTTGGTCGTGGCCAAGGGTCGGAGGAACCCCGAGGGACTTCAGCACAAAATGTGACCAGTTAAGTAGTCTATTTGTGTTGTTAGTAGAAAAGTAGGTCCGAGCTGAGAGTCACACAAAGTCATAGTCACTTGATGTCATACAGAGTAACTTAACTTATTGAATTGTCAGTCAGTCTCCAAGTTGTGTCTTTGACCCCCCCCAACCCCCCCCAAACTTTTCTATTCATAGATTAATGTTCCCAAGTAAAGTATTCTAGGGTTTAATGGGCAGTTGCTAATCAAATCCCAAATAAGTGTGAATTTTAAAGATTAAGTTTTGTGTTTCCCTTTGTGGCAGAAACTGTCCCTTGTTTGTTTTGAAGTTATAACAAATAGTATTGTAATTGTAATCCGTTGAGGGCCATTTAGTGTAAAACTGTTTGCTCAGTGTACGAGCTGATGAATCGTCGCATTTTGTAAACCTTTTGAGTAATACAGATTTGTTTTGAACCCAAATGTCTCAGTATTTGCCTTTATTTAATTAATTACTCCTGATAGGTACTATTTTCCCCTAGTAGAATAAGTAAAGTTTTAAACGTTGGTAAGTACTTAATTATTTGTAGATTATACGAAATACTTGCAGTCCATGAAAAGATCCCATTCCCCCTATTTTAAACATGTTTACCTCTCGCTACCCCTATGTTATTGTTTTGCTCTACCTGTCTTTAAAATTTAGTTTTGAGTATTTTGAGGCATCCGATCTGGCCTATAACAGATTGGTGGTGGACGGCTCCCCCCCAGGTTAATGTTAGAATTTAGGTTATTGCTTTTGCTTTGGTTATAGTTTACCCCTACGTAGAACAAGAAACCCGTTATTACAATATCTGCCACCATCGTAATTTGCTAGGGCACTACAGGGAGAGTTCATAGGCCAGATAATTACAGTTTATTTTGAGTCATCTTGAGAAGAGGCAAATATTTAAATTATTATCAGATATAACATTTCCTGTGTTTGCTTGTTAGTGCACTTTGAGTCCGTGCATGGGATTGGTAAAACTGGTTAGGCACTTGGCCGTATCTGTAAACAAACTCTGAAAAAAGGTTAACACATTCATTACTGCGCATCGCAAACACGATGCGAAAAAATGTATTTCATGGTACAGTGCATCACATTTGCGGTGATCGTGCACGACTCTCGTTTTATGCTCAGGTGAATATGAATTGACTCTATTGGTACCTATTGTGCCATGCGATAGTCAATACATCGAGCTATCGAAATCAGTCCCGTGTACACGAGATAGCGGACTTTAGAGACAACAGACGATCATAAACAAACATTGTTTCGTAGGTTATATACCATGGTATCGGTTGGCAAACGAAAAGTTACGCGATCTGGTAGGGGTGGGCGAAGCTTCGAAATTTCGAAGCCGAATCGAATATTTTCATTATTCGATATCATATTCGAAATAAAATTTTTACTTCGAACTTCGAAAATATTACCACCATTTTCTGGTGGTTAAAAGTCATCTTAAAAATTGTTGTTATTTGGCCAAAACTTGAAGATGGTGTCGAATTCACGTTATTATAAACGTT
>PNEQ01059239.1:0-24253 GCA_003012365.1 Medauroidea extradentata
TGCCAGTAGACTCGTATTGTGGTTCCTCAAGGGTGCTGTGTCGTGAGCGCCGAGTAAAGTTGCGGAGGTCGATAATGTTGAAACCCGCGCGGGTGATATCCTCGCGGAGTGTTTCAATATCTACCGCCTTGGGCGGCAGATTCTTGATGACAAACCGCTGAGGCTTATCATCGGCGTGGGCGTGAGTGTAGTGCTGTACGCCCTGTTGTGAGAGGAGTTTGCGGGTCCTCTCGTAGTCTTCCCTGTTTGTGGTTGTCAGTCTCAGCTCCCTCCGTCTTGTGTACGTTTTGCGGAACTCAATTCCGTTTGCTGACAGCATCTTTGCTACCCGTTTCAATATGCTGCTGTCAGGTATGAATATCGGCACGGGCCGATATCGTGTTGTGTGTGTAGTTGTTTGTGTGTTTGAGTCGGGTTCTTCCCGCACTCGCTCGGCTGGTTCCTCAGAAAAACGGAACCGGTTCTTCAAAAGCAACTCCTTCCCTGCTGCGCCGAGCTCAAATTAACGCCACTTAATTGTGTGTTTTTTTGCGGGCTTCCTAAACTGTTCTTCTCTAAGGCCCTGAAGAGTGGTATCCGAGTACTAGGACTCGGAGGTGTTCGTGTGCTGAGAGCACTCGCTGCTAGCCCTGCTGCGGATACGCGGGCCGAGCCACTGACGTCACCTGCAGTCGCGATGAGGAGGCTGGAAAAACCATGGGTTTATATAGGGTAAAGCCCCTTTTCGTGCTCAGCCAATGGGAGACGAGCTGTCTCCTGATTGGTCGCGCAGCATGTGTTGGCTCTGATTGGTTGTGGTGGGTTGAGTGTTTGTTTTTATTTTGTGCTGTAAATTTGTTTCTCTTTTAATCAATAGGATCCACATATTTTTTAATTCAATGGTCTGTTGACTGAAAATATTGTTATTGCTAATAATAAACGCTGATTATTTTATTTTTCTTTTACTTTTGTCAGTTTCCTGTGTAAGTGGTTTAGATTTTTCCAAAGGATATTGTGGCTATTTTCCCATGCATGTTCGGCCAGTCTAGATTTTTGAGTTTCGCCTTTTTTGCAATTGTTTTAATGTTCTTTTATACGGGTTGATAGAGCTCTGCCAGTTTCACCAATGTACATATGGCCACATTCACAGGGTATCTGGTATACACAGTTGTGTGTTTGTAGTTCGTCTGTGGCTGGTTTCACCCTGGTAACCATACTTTTAATGGTTGTTTTGGATCGGAATGCTGTTCGAAGTCCGTATTTGTTTCCTAGACGTCTTATTTTTTCCGATAGGCCTCGAACATACGGAATAACTAGGGTTCCTGATGGTTTTTCTGTTTCTGTGGACTTAAATGTTCTGTTAGGTTTCATGTGCTGTTTGATGGTGTTTGTTGGGTAACCATTGGCTGTGAGTTCTTTTATTATTTGGTTGTGTTCTTCAGCTACGGATTTCTAGTTGAAACAAATAATCTCAGCTCTGCTGGCTAGTGTGCGTATTATGCCAGTTTTTGTGTTTTTAGGGTGGTTGGATGCAAAATGTAGGTATTGGCCTGTATGTGTAGGTTTCCTGTATACTTTGGTTTCGAGACTGCTGATTTCCCTGCTAACTAGTACGTCCAGAAAAGGAATGCTGCCATTGGTTTCTTTCTCATAGGTGAACTTTATTGATGGCCTCAATGAGTTTAGAAAGTTCACAAATTCCTCCAGGGTTTCAGATCCGTGTTGCCAGATAGTGAAAGTGTCGTCTACATAACGAAGCCAGATATTTGGAGGGCTATTGCTTTGGCTAAGTGCTTCCTGCTCAAAGTTCTCCATGAATATGTTCGCCATGAATGGTGAAAGTGAAGAGCCCATTGCCATGCTGTCTGTTTGTAGAAACTGTCATTAAACTGGAAATATGTTGTGGTGACACAGAGGGTAATCATTTCCATGATGGACGGAATTGGTATGGTTGTTCTGTCTTTTAAGTTTGGGTCAGCTTCCAACTTGGCCTTGACAATGTTGAGAGTTTCTGCCACAGATACATTCGTAAAAAGGCTTTGGACATCAAAACTCACAAGGGTGTCGGTGTTTTCTATTTTCAATGTTTTGGCTATGGATATAAAATGATTAGAGTCTTTGACAAAAGTTGGTGTCTGTCCTATGAGAGGTTCAACAATTTTTAGGAGATATTTTGATAGTTTTTGGCATGGAGCATTGCAACAGTTGATAATCGGGCGCAGAGGCATCACAGGTTTATGGATTTTCGGAAGACCATATATGTGGGGTGACCTACTGCTGTGTGGCGTCAGCTCTGATCTTATTTTGTCTGGAAAGTGACTTTGATGTTTTTTCAAAGTTTGGTACACTTTTCGTTCTATGCTGGCAGTGGGGTCTTTTTCAAGATGTATGTATTGTTCAGTGGTAATGAGATCTGTGATTTTTTGTCATAATCTGATTTATCTAGTACTACAGTAGCACGGCCATTATCTGCCGGTAGGATTACAATGTCAGGATCAGATCTGAGATTTTTGATGGCTTTGAGTTCATCAGGAGATATATTAGGTTTAAGTGAGCCAACTGAATTAATCGCTGTGCGTACAGTCCAGCGAAATTCGTCTTGTTTAGCAGCAGGGAGTTTGTATATTGCACTCTCAATGGATGAAACTATGTCAAGTGCTGGAATGTGTCGTGGAGCAATGCAGAAATTGAGGCCTTTTTGCAAGACATTTTCCTCGCAGTTTGACAAATTTTTGAGGATGCAGTAATAGCTGTGTTACTTCTTTTTGGTGCGGAGGGTGTTTTGATGTTCAGGGTACTGGTCAGCTTGGATAATTTATCTTTTTGCCTTTCTTTGCACTTGACTGATTTTTTCTGGACAAGGTTTGTGATGGACTGGTATATGCAATTAAAATCTTTTATACTTATTGTGGACTGTAGTTCAAGCTGTATTGCCGATATTTCATTGTTCAGTCAAAAGTCACAACTTAAGGTTGTAAGGTCTGTGAACTATTTATTTCCGCCATTTGATGCAATAAACTCCTACGATCTTTCTATTTGTTTTGGTAAAACCTTGATTCGTGTTACTAATGCTATGCAAAACTCTTAGTAGTAAACGTAAATGCAGTAATTTATGCATGTGGATCCACTATTCAAAGATCGACTTTGAGAAAAAAAGGGACATATTTCAGGAAACTATCCCTGTCAGAATAATGAACAAACGTGGGTTTTCCTAAAGAATGTTTGTTCCTCCGCATGACTGTGGCGCGCTCACATGTTGAAAGAAGGGACATCCACGTCTGCCTTCGTCTACTTCTACATTACCGTGGCAGTATACCTCGACAAGCCTTCCCTGGCCGTGTTGGTCCAGTTATATGGCTCGCCCAGTCGCCGAATCTCTAACATCTGTAGTTATATTCTGAGCATGCCTGGTAGTTGTTATGTATATAGAGTCCATTGTGGGTATATAGACACTGGGACAACATATTCCCTCTGCCTCTGGCGTCATTCTAGGACGGCACATTAGAACATGTGCGACATAACTACTGCAGTGCGCACGTGCATGCTTCTTCACATACCTCATCTAACATACTCCATGTACTACCATACCGTCCACTGCTTTGTACTTGAATTTTTGAAACCAAAATTATTCATTTATGGGCGTATGTTAGTATTTTTTATCCATACAGAAATTATTTTCTGCAATTTGTTCCCATTACTAATATCCACTCTCCACAGAATGTCGGGTAATACGTGTATACGGATTCTGCAAATTGAATTTTATATAAAAATAAAGAAGATAATTCACTTTGCTAAAAGTGTAGGTACTACTGTTCGTCCATTTACTCTGAAATATGTTTCATTTAAGGTAAAAAAAAAACAGCAAATTGGAAGCACATGAATCTGTGACCAAAACTAAGACAAAATACACGGTGATGTAAAATCCTAAAGAACGTAGTTTACTTGAGAAACGACAAGGAAATGCGAACAACCCATCCTAAACTCCCGCTTAGTGGTATTTTGGACTTGATTCGTAAACTAAGGTCCTGACGACTTTTTACCAACAAGTATTTTCTGTTTCGTTTTGTTCGTTTGTTCACACGGTGCTGTCCGCGTACGTGAATTACCTTACCCCCTCTAGGTCTACATCAGCCAATAAACAGGCACAGAACCAGTGGCAAGGTTTATGAGGTGCGAGACCAGTTTCTAATATTCACACACACAATGGTATAACATGTTTGTAGCCCTACATTTAACACAGACTCTTATTGATATTTGTACTTCTCACATATTGCTGAGTAAAATGTTACACAGGTAAGTCTAAATACAACTTTAGTCCTTTTTAGTGGAGCAAATGCCTCACCTGTACCGATTTTTATCGGTTTATGTTCTTTGCAAGGGAATAAATTATATTACTTCCTAACTCCTTGTATATGTCCCTGCTCATTCCACACGCGTACGTAGAGGAAGTGCAATGTGGACAGTTAACTAACAAAACACGGCTCATAGCAGGGAATTATTCACCTGTGTACCTTAACTACACTTTATAAGCTCAGTACACTCACTGGTCACTTTCACATTTAATTACGAATCTACGAGTTTGGTTTTGATCAAAGAATGTGATTTTAAAACATCGGTGGGAAAATTGCTGTATTTTATTGTTCATTTATTTCACATCCATGTAATTTAGTTTGAATTCGGAGGTGTAGACACTCGAAACTAGTCGCGTTACAAACTCCGTATATTAATAATGTACCATGTGTTTTACACTTAAGTATAAACCTATTACAATAATATTAATAATAAACTTCCTATGCATATTTGGAATGTTATTTTTCATTATTATATGATACGAGTTTTCTCATTTCCTTCTAGGCTATAAGTTGATAAGGTAGACATGTCTACTTATTATGTTTGCTATATAATATTGCTTAAAAAGTAAAAATTCTAACGAAATAATATGTATTGCTGTAATATAAAAACATAACGAAATGGTAGCGGTGGTAATTGTACTCAACTTGTGAGTCAGTATGTAGAAGTGACATAAGTTTATGTTGAAACAACAGGCTGATCTCTGCAACGTGAAGCCGTGTGTTTTGTGAATAATCTAAACTGAGTTACGTATGGAAGACCAAACATTATTACCTGTTCATAGGCGAACCTAGTACGACAGATGGTAACAGGATCAGCAACATTCAAATAATTCTCTCGCTCATCGCTCTCAACTTCAGTTTCATTTCACAACACAGAGTTAAAGAAGTTTGTTTTGTTTAGCTAGCTAGCAAGGCTTTCAACTTTCCTTGTGGCTAAGAAAGTTTAGTTTAGTATTGCCACATAATAAATAAGTATTAACGGAAGCAACAAGGAAAGCTTTTTCATTGTGATGATCGTACCATATCTCGGGGCGTACAGGAATATAACCGATACCACGTGAATTAGGGACATTGGTATATATAACAACTTGTAGTGCTTGAGACACTGTAATTAGTTTGTATATTTACTAATTACCTATTTAAAAAATGATAAACACGATGATTCGAGGCTCAACATTGAATAATAAGTACTTCTATTAGAAACGACATAACCATTATTATGGTACCAGCTCTCGGGACGTACATGTAAGTAAACAAAGCCTTGTGGAGTTTGAGACATCGGTTTAACAAACACTTATATTAGGAAAATAAACTATAATTTGTTTGTATCACAATTAAATATTTATAAATGGTAAATATGACGTTACTTACGTGTCAATTTCTTCCCAGATTATATAATAGGTTTTACTAAAATGCAGTCTAACAAAACTTGAACGAACTCCAACCTCTTGACAATTCATAGAGAAAGCGATTAAGATAAATATCACTACTTGTCGCTTCTGTTACTACATATTGATTCTGTGGTTTTGCTCTGTGCAATATGGCTGCGAGTTCTATTGCTATTTCCATGGAGGTATGAATAGTTAAGTGATGGCATCTGGCGGATTTTAAGTTAGTTTATTTTTTTTTTTTGGTGGTGGTGGGGGGTAACATTTTGGCAATGAACTCTTTTAACGTTATGACATTGGTTTTTGATTACCTTTAAATAATGCGAATAAGCTATGTAACTAATAGTATTGATTAACTACTTATTTATTTGAGTCAGATGCTTGATAACGGAACTATCACTTAAAACAAGTTGATGAACATGAGGTCGCCATGATGTGACACCCGTGGCTTAATGTATCTCATGTAAATTTCTATAGGCGTGGCTACTCCCTTGCAGGAGTTCGTTAGACCAGTACCATTCAGAGTCCGACCCGTGATCGGGATATCGTCGGCACTTACAGGTTTATAGAAAATGTTGAAAATGCCCTCCATCTGCACGAACACATGATTCGACCCGCCGCCACAGCGGGACGGATTGAATAATCCTGGGGAAAAATTCATCTTACCTTCGATATAATGTAAAATAAGGATTTTATGGTAACGTTAGTCGTACCTGAGTGTTAAAAGTTGTGGGATCATTTCACACTGAAGTAGATATTTTTCCTTGGTGAGGGCAGGGGGGGGGGGTGTGAAATGGAAGTCGTAAATTACGTTTACTTGCATACTATATACAAAATTATTTGTGGAGTAATAACTTAACCCATACCAATTGCAGTGGGTAGTGTGCAGAAATAATTAAACGTAGCATTTTGATCAAATGTAATATAAACTTCACTTAATTTGCGGCGGAAAATAATGGAATATAAACCTCCAAATCCATTACGTTACTGTATCACAAGCAAAGGTCCGTAACAGCTACTTGATAAACGAATGCCTCTAAATTACGGCGAATATGATTTTCAAACGGAGCCTACGAAGAAGTAACAAAAATTTTTAGTAAATAGAGAATACCTTTTTTACATATAATTAATAATATGTGCCCACACAAGTATTTCAATAGCCAAATTTCAAGCAAATAAAGGCAGAAACATATAAACCTTCAGAGATGCGATGCTATTCTTTATAACTTTAAAGTCATAGCATTTATAGCATCGGCAGATCGTCATTAGGGTCACTTTATAATACATCTTATTATTTAACAGTTATTAATTTATTTAAATTTATTTATTTATAGTAATGTTCATTTAATATATACAAGCTTTCAGAAAACCTTTCATATTTTTTTTAATTTCATAAAACATACTAATAAATGATAAAATACCATACTGTTATAATTATTAAACAGTTCACCTCGTCTCTACCATCTTCTACTTCAGCACAATTAAAGTTATCTATTAACATTTATATGTCATCATTTACTTCACTGGAACATATTCTGATATTTTTGTAGACTATTAACTGACTATATAAGAGGGTCGGATGACAACAGAAGGCGGCACAACAAATATTGTTAGTCTGCCGATGATACTTATAACCAATATAGAGATATTGAGGTGTTGTTTGTGTCATAATGATGCTTACGTGAGTAGGCCAACCTGAAGAAAAGTAAGGCAAGTTTTCTATTTTATTACTAAATTACTGAGGAGAAAACTTAGCGTGGATTTTTAAGGCAAACGATCCGAAAGGAAGGTACGACCAGCGACAAAAAATTTTACAAGAGTTTAATCTACAGTTATAACTAGACGTGTTTTGTTCAACCTCTATAAGCACAGAAAAATAATATTTCATTTTAAAAATTATTTCCGTAAATAACTTCTACATTATGGGGGCAGTTGTTTGTAGCTCGGGGGAAATCAGCGTCAACAATGTTGTGATAATAAATAAAACCCAGGCGAAGTCGCTGTTATTGGCAGGGACAAACTTAAGACTGCAGCAGGATATGTAGCCTAAGCTGTCCACGTGAAAATAGTTTACTTAACTCGTAGATTTGTCATTCTAACACTTCACTACTGAACTAAATATCTGATGTACAAAGAGGTTTTTCATTTAAAGTAAGTATTACTGATATGAGTAATTCACGCGGGTAAATATATATATATATATATATATATATATATATATATATATATATATATATATATATATATGTAAGTATATAGCATGCGTTATATTAAAACACGAAAAAAAATGTTCATATGAAAATGGCTACAACATATAGTTTGAGAGGAATTTACATTCTTGTCCTCAAACAGTAAGTGTATTGCAAAATGTTTTCAAAAAGTATGTAAATGTTTATAAATATAAATTTGCAGGAAAATAAATACATTAACATAAACCTATCGAAAATTCACAAAAGAAGCCTTTGAAAAATTCAGTATAAAAAAATGGGTTCCATCAAAACTGTAAAGAAAAAAATTATACATACGGATTTTACCATATCGTATCCAAAAATTCACTAAAATCCACTTAAAGTTTGTACTGTGATTTACGATATTTGCCCTGAAAAAAAAATTTAAGAACATTTTTCATAAATCAATTGTCTATTGTGTCTAATAACAATTAAGGCGAAGCCAAAATTGTACCTTAACGAGATTTTAAATCAACTGTTTTCAATAACTGAATTTTTAACTTTTATCCAGGGCAATCAAGCAGAAGCTTTGAGCAGATTTCGTTTAGTTTCTGAGACATTGTGGTAAAAGTCGTACTCTTTGTTTTTTCTTCGCAAATTTGATTATAATATGAACCTGCTTCATATATTGGATTTTTAAAATGTTTTTCGGAGGTAATTCCTGAAAATTCGTATTAAAAACTAAAACTGATTTAATATATTACAAATATATCAATCTGCATATCTTTCTATACAGTTTAATTAAAATAATGTATACTTCTTGCCCAGATATGAACTTTTCTAAACCCTTACTGGCCAAGAACAAACCCTTAAATTCCTCTTAAAATATAGGTTTTTGGAACCAGGTACACAATATATGTTAAAAGTATTTTTATGTAAGGAACTTGCCCCCAAGTCCCCAAAATATTTGACACCAAGAAAGATACATACTGTATACGTTTTGTATACGTGTGTGACTCTCTCTCTCTCTCTCTCTCTCTCTCTCTCTATATATATATATATATATATATATATATATATATATATATATATATATATATATATATATATAAGCTGTCCTGTTGCGGCTTTGTCCGCATGTACTATAGAAAAGAGTAACTAACTTTAAATTACGTATTAATTGATGGTGTTACTATATTCACTGTATATCGTCATCAATTAAAAATTATATCCAGCTGAGAAATTATCTAATCTTCTACTTAAAATTAGCGATGAGTCATATCCTGAATCTAATGGATAGGTTACATCTGCAAGCCTAGGAAGAGTAATAATAAAATTGCTGTTCTTTTAGAAAATGCAAGTCCTGATGTATCATACAATAGTGAGTAGCCCATTGGTTGGTTATGTGAACGTGCAATTCTGACACCAATGAACAACAGGGCCGATGAAATTAATGACATATTGTTGAAAAATAAAAACATCGATCAGCACACTAAGCTAGAAGTCAGTAATAAAACAGAATACATCTTCAAATGATGTTCGAAAGCAAAGAAATATTAAGCAAGATGTTAAATAATACAACAAATACAGACAGCTTTATCCAGTCCACTTCGCTGAGCGTGTTTTAATTGCACAATCTTTTCTTTTAACCATCTTTATTTCTCTGCTAGCTGCCTGGCTTCGGCTTTGCCCGCGTGAGGGGAAACTTCCCTGAAAATTTCATGTTTCAAGGTCCAGCAGTTTGGGCTGTGCGTTGGTGAGTGTGTGAGTGAGTGTGTCAGGACACATTTATTTTATATATTAAGAAGATTAATAACTATATTTTATTCTTTTAATATTCTATCATATTCTTAAAATAGAAAAGAAAACAGGACACATAACTTAATATTTGCGTACCTTATATATTATGACAGTTACCGTCATGGCGTCATCTGATATTATTTATTTCATTTTATAATAGCACCAATGCTTAACACATCAAACAAAGTAGTTGGGAAACTGTGTGAACCTGCACGTACCAGGTTAGATTCCCAGCTGGTTTAGCCGGATTTTTCCGTGTGGGAATTGTGTCTGAATAATGACATTGGGAGATCTCAGTTTTCCTCGTCCTTTATTCAAGACACTGCTCCAAATCAACCCGTGTTGCCCTTACCGGCAGCTAATATGTGTGTATATAATATACGAACCGACACGACAGACTTGTCATTCTAAGGCAGTACGTGACGTGTAAACAGGCCCGTGACCAAAGCGGTTTATTCAAGTTTGAATCTCTAAATATACCAAAAAATGTTTTATAAAATTTTAATTATTTTTGCTAAGCAAAAAAATACTGATGTCTTACAATATGATTCGGAATAAACAATATCTATAAAACGTGATTTCTCCTCCCTTTCCCCAAGTCAATCAAAGAAAGACTAAAATCCTGAAATCGTTCTGTTTGTTAATTACATTCACATACTTAATTTTCGAAATCTTTAAGTTATCCGAGTAAGTAATTTTTTTTAAATAATGAGCTTAGTGATAAGTAGTGAGATATTTAAAATGTATCTAAAATATTGTTTTTTTTTTTTTTTCAATTTTTCACGCCCTTAGTATTCGAACCTTAAATTCTTATAAGCAATGAAATGCGTATATTTCTGAACCAAATAACATAACAATAGCTCATTGCATTATTGAGATATTATGTATGTAATGAGATTACATTTTAAGTTTTTTCTCCTCCTTAATGGATGTCTAAATCGCTAAGAAAAGCCATATTTTATCGTATTTTAATTTAGCTGTTTCGGACTGCACGTTAAAGAATGAGTATGTAAAGTGGATTTGATTAGTTAACTTTTACCGTTTAATTGAAATGTGAAACTGTTTCGATTATTTTAGAACCACTCTGCAGACCTAATTAGAAGTTCTGTCATCAGGAGCTAGGAAAACCAAGTTACTTGGCGAGCTAACTCTGGTGCAAGCCACATAGAGTTGCCCATGTGAGAAACAGTCCTCCCTCAAGTCTATCCCTGCCATCTTTAATGACTGTCCTTGGGCCTTATTTACAGTCATACCAAAACATACCTTTATGGGGAATTGTATTCTTTTTAATTCAAAGGAGTAATTAGATGGTATGGGTGGTATGCGTGGTATGAAAACTGATGCGCCCCGAGTACTTCCAGTAATGACTGTAGCTTCGATTAAATAGTTTTGCAAACACTTCACCTGGAACCTGGTTCCTGGTCTTTTAGACTCCTGCTTAGAACCATGAAACTCTTTTTGTGTGCAATCGAACTCTCGTCCTAGACAATCAGCTTACAATCCCACAACACTTGAGCCATGTTACTTTGTTTGGCTAAGTTGCACAGAGATGTTTCTTCAAATACATTGTTGAGTGTTAGCTTTAAGCCAGAGAGTGAGCTGTCTGGCCTCCGTATAAAAGTGTAGCAGCAATACCTGCAGACGATGCAACTGCTAGAGCGATGTCATGATTGTTCCTTACCTTTGCAATAGTAAGGGCCTGTATTACCACCTCCTGATCTGCTGGATAGGCTATCAGCTACTTATAATCAGCCGTTGTGTATTACGACCTCTGGATGGTAACCAGATAACTATCAGGTAGATATTCGGTGGTACTTGGTGATTTCTTTCATAAGTTGGTAGTAAAAGTGTAGCTAACTGTATACTTTTTAGTTGAAATTTGTTTTGTTGGGTTGTTGTGGTTTAAAGGTTTCGCGAATATTAAAAGTTGTCACTGTTTTTCATGTTTAACATCATCATTAAGTAAATTACTGATTTAAATACAGGTAGCAAATAAAATAGTAGGCACAGAATAATTTAATTTTATAATTCATGCATGCAATACAATAAATTCTGGTTTAAAAAGTAGTTAAAATGTTGTTAATTTTCGCTTCTAAATCGAAATAAATCGTAACACGAAAAATTTAAGCTGAAATATCTACATAATATTTGCTAATAATCTCATAATTTATATTACGTTATCTGCAGTCACCGAAATTTATAAGTCACCATTTTGTGAAGTGGGATCGTAACCTCAACTTCATGATTAACAAACATATACGACGCCATTTTTGTTCCAACTACACATTTAACTTCAGGATGAGTACCTCTCAGCATAGTAGCTGATAGCCTATCCAGTGGATAGTCTCTCGGATAAGCGATATCAGACGGTGATAATACACTTTTCTGGACTATCTTCCAGACATGTTTTATCCAGAACTTTATCAGGAGGTGGTAATACAGGCCCTAAGTTAATAAGAATTTTCTTTCAGTGCCTCTAGGAGCATCTAGGAAAAATGCATGCCCTGCACCTGATTTAACACCTCTTAAAACTGTATGGTAAACAGAGAGCTGCTCATCTGTTAAAAAAGTTTCCCGATTGGCAAGTAATTGTAATAAGCTCTCTTTATCGTAATCGGTTTCTCTCAGACAATCCATGTTATTCAAAGGTACTTCAGATCTTGTTGGACGAGGTAAGCCATATTGTGTTAAGAACCGCCAAACGACAGCTAACACTGAATACTCAATAAGCTTATGGCATGTATTATACGTCTCGTTTACGTTACAGTGCGAACTATCGAGCACATTTCTATCCATCTGAAACTTTATGGCCTCTGAGAAACTATGATTGTATTGATCCCAAAGCTGATAGCTGACAAAAAAATCAACATCACTACAAAGAGCTCCCGTAGCTTACATGGGGAATTACAAAGCACAGCTTCTTCCAAGGTTCTGTCCCGATGTTCGTCATCCTCCAACAAACCAAGGGCCTTACATACGTACTGGAATGTAGGATATTGGACACCATTCACAGTTTTTAAATCTGTAAAGGATGTTGGGCCTCGAACTTCATATAGCAGCAGTCGGAGATAGTAACACTCTGTGTTATTACGGTGCACTGTGTACACTCTTCCAAGTGCATTATCTATTTTCAGTCTTGGCCAGCCATCAGCGAATTTAAATTGTTTCCTTCTTATGGACCTTTTATTATTCCACACACAGTAAGAAGAAAACTCATAATATAAGAGAGTCCTTGAAATATTGCCAGTGTTACATACATCGAAAAAGGCCAAAAGGGTTGTGCGAGGAGGGTTACTAATTTTCTCAGACAAATTCCTGGATGTGAAATACATTCGTTGACCATCTTCTAGGTGAACAGTAAGATGCAGCACAGTAGGGAATCTCTCATGAATTACGATGACAAATATCCTCCAAACAGCCTCTGAGCTACTAATGTACCGGCCACTCTCATATGACTTCACCACATTTCTCTAATTTTCATTTGCAAAACTGCCCTAATTTATGTACTTGCATATGTATTTAATCGACTTGACCGAGTTGCAATACTCCACATTGATATGGGCATTAAAAGTACTTAAGAAAAACTGAATTGTTGGGTACCACCAAACTATTATCAAGCTCAATTCCTTAAACATTTACCGTGAAACCACCATCAGCAGGAGATCTGCGGCGGTACTGTGGTATTCATCTTCTCCCGTCTGAGATTCCTTCAGTAATGGCTTTTGGTATGCTTTGCTGCAGCTCCAATTTTTAATGCACGGCGACCTGTTATTTAAACTACCACAAGTTCCGTGAATCATATTAGCTTTGAAAATATCGTGAACATGAGGATCTTGTTTCGGGTCAGGTATTTTCGGCACAAACAACCTTGTAGATTATTTAAGGAACGATACTTTGCACTAACCACAGCAAAATGTGAATGTGAGGAAGACCCCGCTTTTGCCACTCCACAGAGTAGATATAACACTGCACTTCCCAAAAAATCTACCTTTGGTCAGTGAAAATATAATTTTGTTCACTTTTAAACGGAACAGTGATTCTCTTTACCTTCCCTTATCATTACGCGGTAGGCATGCAATTTAGCTGCTGAAAAGGTCTTCTTTAAACTGCTTGGTTGCATGATCACATTATGGAATTAAAATGGAGTACCTGTCCTCCCCGCGACAGAACATCAGTGGGTACTGCAAGGTGTCGTACGACTTGTGGAGCTCACTAGTCTTCTGCATTGTGTTATCATGGCTCTGCAGAGTTATGTCTCGTTACTTAAATAGTTGACCAATCGTCACCAATGCTACCTCATGTGCAGTTGGTGCATTAAAACAACCAGAATGAGCTTCGGCAGGTTTTCTATCAGTATGAAATACTGTTTGAAATTACTTGCAGTTTGAAGGCACATTTTCTGGTGCTATCTTTAGATCTTTAAAGTAGCTGTTTACCTGATGTAGCACAATCTGTAATTGTTTTACCAAATATTGTTGGATTTCTGGGGAATTGTTACATCTTAGTCTGAATTCCCTTTCATCTTTGCAAACAAAAATTATTTGCAATAATTGCGGCTCCAGCTCTGATACGTGTTGCAGACCACCAACAAGATGGTACACTTGTCCTTGTACCTTAAACGTAGGCATGAAACCGTCTTAAAAATTTAGTTTTGCCGCGAATGATGTCATTTGAAAGCAGCTGTTTTATTTTCTAACGTTATCCATGAAATAGTTGTGTTCGGTGTGGATGCCCATTAGAAGAATATGGTGGGGCTCAGGCTGAGGTTCAAAAGGCGGTAGTTGAACCTTTCCACCACTGCAACACATTCCAGGGGCCTCTCCTTCCACCTGAGTGCATTGCAATTTATACACTTGTGACTCATTGTACCCAAATATACAGCGCTGTCGTCTTCATACGCAATATCAGGATCATATGACATGCCTGACTGAGCCTTGACTTTCCAAGGAAAAGATCGCCTTCCCACTCGTATTCCAGGATTGTTTTGCTCATACCTAGTTACTGCTGCCCTGTTTACGTCAGTGTTCTTGGTATGGTACTTGGCCACCGCTGCCCTGTTTATATCACGATTGTTTTTGCATATTTCTTGTCGCGTCCTATAGCTGCTTACTTCTTATATGGTTAGTGAATCTTGCACGCCGTTCGCGAGGAGATCTCAAGGGCAACGGACCTGATAACGAATGTGAGAGGTCTGAGATGGAGTTGGACAAAATGTAAGGTGTTGAAGACATTTCTTCATATTCACATGGTCAGTATACATTAAAGGGACACTTAGAGAGATCCTGCGCAAAACGTAGCCTACCAACTGCATGAGCCACAGCACCAAAACTTTCGTAAAATATACACTTTCGATAAACTTAAAAACTGTACTCGAATATTTGGCCAGCCGCCATTAGCTAACATAAACCACCGTAACAGCTATGACGGGACATGTCAGCGAAATAATCAGCTGCAATGTTGTAGCTGTCACCATTACTGTCGTAGGACATGATGGCTGAATCATCCCAGTTTTCAATTACATGGTTCACTATTAGGTCCGGAACATCCCTAGCTAATAACAGATTGCCATACATAATGTACGAGAAAGAACTAAATATGCAGGTTCCATCTCCCACTATAGCAACAATTGTGTGAAGAATGAAAAATCATTTTACATTCAATATGTCCATAGTTATGTAGAGAAAATCGAAGTTCAAAATGAAATGTATGATTGAAACAGAAAGTTATTAATATTCAGAGAAATAAAAATAAAATCTAGAATGGCCGAAACAACAACACAGTAAATGTATAATAAACGAGTCAACGATTATTTTCTAGACAGCATTTGGAAGAAATCCATTATATTTTACCTAACAAAACTATAATTGTAGTTCAAAACCAAGCGACAAAAATAAATATGCAGCAAGAGATGAATGCCATCATATTCATCAGAAAATTCTTACAACAACGTCGTAACTGATACAAAAAAAAAAAAAAGGAAAACTTGAAATACTTAACTTCCATAAAACCTACTTACAACAACGCCGTAACTTTCAACCCAAAAAATGTGCCAGATAAAACTGTAGACGTAATCCTTAACTTCTAACACAAAGCCAGAAATCTCTAGTACAACAGAAATTACTCGTTCCAGCACAACAGAGAAAAATTATAGTAAAATCATTGAGATAATACATAAATGTATGTTTACTATAAAGATAAATCGTAAACAGTATGTGTGATTACTTATATGAAGAAAGAAAAGTGAACTATGTATCAGCTCAGTGTAAAGAGTGCACGCCATCGGTTCATTAACAGGCTTTATTCCTTAAAGTTGTAAATTGTTATATATTGCACATGCTTGTGTAATGTATGTATTATTAGTTTTGTTTTAATAACTCTCTCTCTCTTTGGTATCTCTTATCTCTGCTACAAGTATTCGAACTCAGATTATCGAGTGGAATCTGTGTTTTTAAAAATGATGACTGGTTAACAACAGACAAAGACGAATTCAATTTGAGTATTTTGAGTATTTATTATCATTTTCAATGGAAATTATTTTTGTAGTCAGTATTCAGAATGTATTGTTCTATGGAGAAGTACCATGGAAAACGTCCTACATACATACTAAAATAGCTGCCCGGCTGCGGCTTTGTCCACGTGAAATTATGTAATGTAAACAGTAATTCTGGATAAAATATGTGATGAAGGCGTTTAACAGCAAGCATACTCAAACAGTGAACTATAAATTGTCTTAGCTCAGTGTAAAGAGCGCGCGCAATATGCTCGTGTGATGACTTAGTAATTCCCATAGCATAGTCTTGCACAGGATACGAACCCATAACCCCATCTCTCCCACGCCACAAACTTTATAAATACCAGAGTGAATGCTTAAATGCAGGCCGTGATAATTCTTTCGAATGTATAGGCTAAAGTCCAAAGATGTTTAATTTATGAGTAGGTTGTCAACAATTAGTAACAGTTTAAATATTTCTCCATGACAATTCTCTTTTTTCAGAAGTCTATAAATTTTACTGCTTTTAACATCCTTAACTTTCGAATTTCATAAAATCATGAATTCGATTGATGAATTTACAGAAGCTTCATTCTTATAAAGAATCATCTCGATATCTCAACGGATATAACTGGTACAGATGATTATTTGAAAACACATTATATTTTTTAACAGCTGTCAAGGACAAATTTCGAAAAATCCTTAAATTACTTTTTTATGTTACGTAAGATCTACTTAAAAGTAAAAACCATTTCAATATTTCCACTGGATTAGGAGATACGTGGGATTAATTAAAAACACGTTTTATTTTTTTAAGAGCATTGAAGGACGAAATTCGAAAAATTCTAAAATTACTTTTTAGATATTTACTTTAGCATCATTTTAAAGGAAAAATTTCTACACTACCTAAAATGGTTTAGGAGAAATTACGGATTAGTAAAAAACACATTTTACGGCTTTGCACCACCTCAATTTTCGAATTTCACAAAACAGAAAAATTCGCCATTATTTATTTATTTTGAAGTTAAAAAAGTTATGATTGCTTTCCGGTTAGTGAGATATCAGGAATTCTTTGAAAACACATTTAACACGTTTCACACACTTAATTATCGAATTTAGAAAAATCCATTGTTAGTGAGTGTCTACGGGCCAAGGGAAGATTCCTTCAAAATGGCATGGTACTAGGTCCAGCAGTTTGGGCTGTGCGTTGATAGGTGTGTGAGTGAGTGTGTGTGTCAGTCCGGACACTTCATTTTATATATTAAGATGATAATCAATAACTTTATTTTGTAGAGCGAAAAATCATGAAGATTGCAACTTTTGAGTTATTTCTCCGTGGCCAATATTCACTTTTCGGGAGTTCTCTAACATATTTAACTACTTTTAAAACCCGTAATTGTTGAATTTTGAAAAATATACTGAGTTCTGTTTTAAGATATTTACGTAAAATTTAATTTTAAAGCAAAAACCACCTCGATATCTCAAATGGTTCAGGAGTTACAGATAATTATTTGAAAACACGTTTAATTTTTTTTATTGGCTTTCAAGGACGAATTCTGAATAATCCTAGAACTTCTTCTTAAACATTTACATGTGTACTATTCTAATGCAAATATCACCTCATATCTTAAGAGGTTTAAGAGAAATAGAGTATTTATTGAAAACACATGTAAAGGACTTTCACCCCCTTAATTAACGAATTTCGGAAAATTTTAAAATTACGAAATATGCATTTGCCTAGGCAATGTTTTGAAGCAAAACAATTTAAAATATGTCATCAGATTAGAGAGTTATAGAGAATTTCGCGAAAACAAATTTGACATTTAGCCCCTTTAATTTTTGATTTTCGAAAAGTCTTTCCTTAGTTAGTGCTTGCGCAGTAAGGGGAAGTTACATTTAAAATGTTACACTTGTAGGTCCAGTTGTTTGGGCAGCGCGTTGATGAGTGAGTGTGGGCACTTCATTACACACACACACACACACACACGCATTTTGACCGAATCAATCAATGCGTAGGAAATATGACTACTCAGCATTATGACTTTATTTTGACAAAAAAAAATCCAATATTACTTTTAAGTTTTACAACGTGCATTATGGTTATATGTGTTTAAAATTACACAAATTCAAATTTATTGTGAAAATGTGAGGTCCAAAAAATGTTTATTTACCAGGCGTCACATACTTAACATTGGGCAGGAGCCAAACATATGTAGTCTGTACAACAAAACATCAGGCAAAGCTTCACATATAAAGTGTTTATTTAATGCGTCCAGAAATAGATCAGTAGTGTAATAGTCCCAAGATTCTTGAGTATTTATAAAAGATACTGCTGAAAATCTTTAACATATTTTTCTTAAATATATTGTATTAAACTGCTTTTTATTTTCAGCACAATAAAGATAAACTCGATTTTCGATAAAACAATATTATAAATGTAATTGCACATTAAAAATAAGTTTTTTTTACTGTCGTTACTAAAGAAGAATATTTCATTATACAAAGAGACTACGTTACTACAAATATCTAGGTTTTTAACTGAATAAGAGGTAAAATGGGAAATATTTTCGTAACAGTAACTATCAGGCAGTGAGATGTGATAAGAAGTCTGCATAACTAAATATTCTCCGGAATTCAACATTTATTATTCTATACGTTAGCAGCTGTATTTATACACACATCTTTTTTTGTTTGTTTCTAACATAGCTACAATGATCTGTTGGTTGCTGTTTACATTCAAACAATATGACTATGGTTACTGAGGATACTTAAGGCAAAACTAAAAACTTTGCTAGACAAGAATTTGCGATCGAGGTGATTGAAGAGAATATAAAAAGAGAAACCAACGTTATCTTTAATAGAAATTAACACATTTGTTTGAAAAACGAACTTAGGACTGATCTGAAGGTGTAAGTGACGAGTTACATGATACATTTACTAAAACTTGACAATACTAAACAGAGTATAGTAGTACGCCTAGTTATTAACCCTAGCCATGACAATATATGTTCTTATACCTAGTACTCTGTGACTCGTGGTTTATTATACATGCACATTCCGTCGACAAGGAAAGCTGCAAGTTACTGTGTAACTAAAAATTATCTAATCAACAATATTTACAAAAAATCGTACCAATGTTTAATTATTTACTTCCGTGGTTTAAGAAAGTAATACATGTGCTTTAGAACAGAAATAATAAAAATCAGGTGCATATATAATAACCAATTTGCTGTTATGACAAAATATTCAAATTGTACAAATATTTTATTAACATAAGTATTTATTTGAACTGAGCTGCAGATTATTGTTTTGTAAATTACGTCAATCATATGAAGGAATACCGGGATAATATAATAGCATACTGGAATATAACAAGATCTATAATACAATAGATGTGGTTATATCGACACATCCATACACGGGTTTAAAATATGTACATATGTAGCGTCGTTGAGGATTTGGTACCGAAATGAACTGCAAAATTTTTATAAATATTTGTTGCTACCTAATTTTCATAACTTTCTAACTGTAAAATATCACAGTTTAACATGGCTTATGGACATTTAAAGAATATACAAATTTTTCACATCACTTTAATGAATTTATAGAACAATTTCAGAAGATCGCTGGGGAAACAATACAAAATAATATTCTTATTAGATAGTATGGATATTTTAAGTTTGCAATTATGAATATGTAAATTTATAAATTTACTGCTATTTGTGGTTTTAATGTCTTACACTCGTGACAAGGAAGACAAGTTTACTAAAATAAGTAATTTTTTGTTGCGTACATTTATAAATTTATTTTAATAATCATTTCTGGGGCAAAAAAAAGTATTTTTGTTATTTTGAATAAATCCATGCATTCTGAACTTTCTTATGAATAAGAATTTTTGTTATTTCTTTACAATTTCGTAATACATTACATTTTACCTTCGTTTGAGAAATAGCTGTCATGTAATAATTATTTTAAATGATATAATGTTACACAATTTTTCTTTACTTTTCTTATTTGATGAGTGCCAAATTTTAATTATTTGTTCATGGTTACCTGTTTTGAAAAAAAGTTTGATTAAATTTCGTTTAAATTAATTTAACATTGGAAACGAGAGTTCGGCGTTTTTTTCTGATCACTGTATAGCATGTTAGCAGCTTGTGTTCATGTTCGTACTGTGTGGTTTTGTTTATTATTATTTTTGTAACAATCAGCTTAGGATGTTTTCAGACAGGCGATCTGAATGTTCCAGACTTTGTATTACGACTCTTATGATGGTTGGTAAAGACATGATAAACTCTCTCCTCACACAATACAATGTCTGGTAGCGTATACTGTATGTACGCCATGGTTGGAAATACTTCTCTAACTTAGGTTTATATTCGTAAAAAAAAGGCGAACGTCTAGTAGAACGCAATTTAAACGTTATGTTTGTAAATTTCAGTTGCATACAAGCATATGTATCACTACAAGATTTCATATACAGAGATATGTCTAATGTTTCCTTCTATGTTTCACTTCTCAGAATATTATATGTTTTATTTTAATTTTAATTTTAATAATAATAGAATCTTTGTGAAAGACGTCATAAAAATTTATTAGCTTCAACTATGCTTCTATATTTTGTTGGATAGAAAACCTGCGCGTATCTATTTCTTACTATTTCAAAATTCAGTAACCAACAATACTTATATGTAGGTCTTTATAAAAGTATGCTAAAATACTTTAAAAAACGCGTTTAGTTTGTAATGTAGGCATAGTTTTATTGAAAAAGTCTAAAAACATTTTAGTCAAATTTTGCCGTACTCTTTGTGATCAAAAGTGTCTACTGTATTTACAATAAACATTAAGACAAACCACACATCTAAGACTTAACTGCGTGCACATGTAGAACGTCAACGATTCATTTAAGGACAGGCTTGAAACATCATATTTCCAAACGTTTTTAGACAAAAAACTCATTTTAAGCTCGTAAGCAGTGACACTTCTCACCGACACGTCGCACCGTAAGAATATTTTATAAATATAATTTACGTTAATATATTACTTTACATGATATAATAAATGTTTACAAAATGTCCCTTGTGATAACTATTACATTTGTAATTCCGTTAATATGGAAGCAGAGCTTTGTTAAAGTAACATCTGAAAGACATTAAGATATGTAAAAAACCTGGTTGTCATTATTATAAGACTCATGCTTTGCATACAACACCAGTAATGATTATTTTGTAATTAGGTTCAGTTTTTTTTTTGGTGCCAATCACGTATGACCGATAAATCTTAATTTTGAAAATAATTTTTGTGGGCCAAATAAAACTTCAGTACTCTAATAATGGTTAATAATAAAAAAGGATTGAATGAAATAAGGAAGGAAGTTTTGGGTATCATTTAACATCTAGGTCTTCAAAGCTTGTAAATTGTGGCATTATGATGTGTAGAGCAGCAACGGAATGAAGGGTCAGGAGAACAGGAGATCTCCGAGAAAACTTGCCAACCATCGATATAATTAAGCACTATCCCTACATGCGTAAATCCGGGGAAATTGCTAAAATAATGGCAATTAGTGAGTTGTGTACGCTTTTTTTTTTGGAAATGAGTATATTTTTTTGAAAACGAAATGTAAGTGTTGTTTAAATCAACTTACTTAAAATTAACAAAAACTTTTGAATACATGAGTTTGATAATGCCAATAACTTCGAAAAATATAACAAGTTATATATATATACATATACATAAATATATATACACACACACATACACTCTACCTGTATTTTTGTAGGAGGGAATACTATTTTAGCTGATACGAAAATAATTAAAAATTACCTATATATATTTTACGATACGAGTTATATTTATCTGTACAGATTACTAAAATATAAATGTCAGCTTCAGAAACTACTTACTTACCAGGAGGCACACACTTAACAACTGACAAAAGCATATATTCTGTCGTCTGAACAGCTAAACGTCAAGCAAAGCTTCATACATAGATCATCCTCGTAATACATGCACAGATTAATTAGTAGTGTAATGGTCTATGCTTTCGGGGTTTATAATAAAACAACGGTTAAATAATTTAAATTGTCATTGTCATTAAAAAAACGAATTGTCACTGACGGTATTTCCAATTAAAATATATTAAAATCACAACCGACAAGTAAAAAAATACAGATTTCTTCAGTGGTCTATGGTAATAAAGAATTTCTAATACCAGGACACAAAATGACAAAAGTTATCTACGTTTTAACCTGAACTAAAGCGTGTGACAATTTAACTACGTGGCAGTGAGAGGATTGATTAAAGTTCGGCAATAATTACTTTATTCCCCTACATTCAGTTCTTCTTTATCAGTTACCAATCTAAATATTATCGTCTTTTATTTCCATCACAGCGACTACGTTGTTGGTTGAATTCATATCTGTTACATTTAAACAATAATGACGAGGTTACTAAGGATATATTAAGGCAAAAGTTAAAACTTTGCTCAGCAAGAATATACGATCGAGGTTTTTGGAGACATTATAAAAATTAAAACTAACGTTATTTTAATGTAACTTTAAAACTAGCTTTAGAATTAGAAACTCTTAACTCTAGACTTATCTGAAAGTGTAAGATAAGTGACGAATTTATATGTTATATTACTATAACCTGACTATACAGAGTAGAGCAGATCAAAGTTGGAAAGATATATAAAGTTCGACGAATTGTTCGGTTCTAGATGTGTAACAAAACATTTGCACTTGCGTAATATGTTCCATTTCTAAGCGAAAATGATCCAAAATGTTAGTTAAAAAATAACTGTTTATTTTCGTACATATTTTCTGGATCGAGCGACGAGGTGGCACTACTGGCAAATATTCAACTAGTTCTCAAGAGTTCCAGGGTTGTATTTATAGTCCAGCATTCGCTTAATTGTGTATTTTATGATCATCCAAGCTCCGTATAAACGAATGTTGGGCTGGTTATTAATCCTAGGCATGACAATATGTTACGTTATTGTACCTGATATTATGTGGCTCTTATTTAGTTGTATAGTAACATGTCTCAACAAGGAATGTTACAGGTTGCTTAGAAATTGAAAATTACTTTAACATTTTTTACAAGTAAATTTGCTAAGTTAAAATTCTCTACTTCTGTGGTTGAAGAAAGTATTACATGTATTTTATAAATGTGGTATTTACAACTAGAGGTATACAACTAATTCGCTGCTAAGACAGAAATATTTACTTTGCATTAATAACAATTTTACATTATAACTACTAATTTGTGCATTCAAAACCTGAAAAAAATATTTAGAGCTTGCTGTAAATATATATATAAAACAACATATTTATTGCTTTTATTAATTGTCACACTGTAATTTGTATGCGTGCAGGTAAGTAGGTCTAGTCCAAGGTTAAGGAAGCACGAGTCCAGTTAATAGTTGGTGGACAATATTAATATATGCCTTCCCTAATTTGTACTAGTTTTAATATTACTATGCAGTGTTACTGCATAAGATGTCGCCACTACCAAGAAAATTATTATGTACAATACTCTCAGATATGTTGTTTGAGGTTAAAAATATTGGAGATTATTGTAAACCTCCTATATTATACATGTTATCTTGCGAAAACGTACAACTAAAGTACTGTCAAAATTAAGGTTACTAGGTTAAGATAACAGCAACATATAATTTTAGTGCTTCACTATTGATAGCGTGCTTCAAAATAACGAGAGTTTAATGTCATATAAGCATAAAACTCATTAATTTAAGATAGTTAAGTATCTCGATATTGAAGTTTTTTCAACCAATGTACATACACTTTGCCTAATATGTTTTCGCCCAAAAAGAGAAGGAATAAGATAAGGATTGATTAGAAGTCGCCTTTTTCCAGGATATGTACAGTGTGTTTCGATTCAACACAGAACTGGCAAGTGGGCTGCCTACCCACCCGCAACCGGCTTGAATTCTGCTCGCGGCGCGCTAGCGACGGAGCTACGTTCGATTTCACTGGTTGCCGCCTTCTTACGCAGCATTCTAAACGGTTTAACTCTTTCAACATATATTTACACAGACTTTGGAATATGTTTCAA
>PNEQ01059246.1:0-21774 GCA_003012365.1 Medauroidea extradentata
TCATTATATTTACTGGTTTTCAAGTTTTGTATGAAGTAAAATTATGCAAATTTTGACTTTGAATTGACATTACGGGAAAACTGGCTGAGCTATTTTTTTTTCGTTAGAGGTAAATGTACTCTTCAGTAATGTCTACAAAACTAACACTATTTTATACAAATATAAAATTATGAATTTTTCCCCACTTGAACGCCCTTAAGGTCGTCGCTTACACAAGCCACCCAGAGGTGTGTAGAACTCCGGCAAATAACCTATACGTAGAGCCCACGATGTTTGGTGAAAAGAATTCTGCAACAATTTGTTTCAATGCCTTATGTGCACACGTACAGCTCTGCTTCTTGGTCGGTGATTGGCTGTTTTAAACTGTCAGCGTCTAGTGTTCTACCCGCAAATCACAGACGTGTGGTGTCGCAGTAACCTTGTTCCTGTTGGCACAGTCAAATGAGCCACGTCTGTGCAATTATACATTCTGCCAATAATCAAGAAGCAGACCTGCAGATGTGCACGTAAGGCATTGAAACAAACTGTTGCAGGATTCTTTTCACCAAATATCGTAGGCTCTATCTATAGCCTACGTTTATTAGAAAACTTCTCAGCGTAAGCAGGGGCGTCATTTCAGGTTTTTCTGGGGGGGGGGGGCAAGATTTTGTTTTCCGGTGACAGTGACCTTGTTGCATCTTTTTAATTAATTAAGCATGTATAAATTAGATACTTTAATAATAAAACTTCCGTTTTATGTGCTTAAGTTAGCATTATTTAAATTAAAAAATACAAAAAATATATTTATACACATAAAATTCTAAATCCAGGGAGGCATTTGCCCTCTCCCCCCCTTCTGATGCCACAAATTACGCCCCTGAGCGTAAGCAAGTGATTATGAATAGCATAAGGTACGACGCGTATATATATATATATATATATATATATATATATATAATTTACGTTGTCGTATAAATTCAAATATTAAACGTCACAGTTAGAGAGGATGGTATATCGCGAAAATATTTCGTGCCAGCATACCCTTGAAAACGCCGTAGTTTCTTGAAACGTGTATGACTGGGTGATATACACCTGACACGATGTAGCTGTCCGCTGACCAATAACATACATCAAATATTACAACAGTGAGATTCTTATTGGCTCAGTCAAATAGGGTAACAACTTCGCGTGTAAGCTAAAGCCAGTAATCTTCTGGTAAGCTGAACGTGCGTTGAAATCTAGCAAACAGTCAAGTTTTCCCGCTATAAACCATAATATCTCTAGTCATAGTACTTAAAGCGTACTGTAGTTCCGTTTTTAACCATTCTAGAATTCGTCTGCAGCCATTTCGTGAAACCACGGAAGACCGAAATCAGGGTGACGGGATTCGAATCCGAACCCTCCTAATGCGAGGCCACTGTGTTGCCGTCACCAATTAGATTTTTGCCTAAACACAAAATCCAAACGTTGCAATGAAAAAACGCGAATATATTAGTCTTTATATGGTCTTTTCCAATAAGTCAAAAGTGAAGAGGGGAGATTTTGGTGAGCACTTAGTGAAAAAGGTTAAGTAACGCTCGTTGTAATAATTTAGGCAGTAAAATAGTTATCGTTAATTGTACTCCTAAATAATACAATTGAATTCCTGGAGCAACTGAGAAACTTACAATTGTTCTCGGAGGAACAGATAACTTATAGTATGTTGTTTATTATGCATCTAACATGGAGTGTAAGATTTTCGTTTTACAGTGGAAAATTTCTTCTAGTAAATTTAGATAATATAAACAGAATTTTGACCGCAATCATCAACATTAATTGAAGCATGCCCTCGCTCAGAATTGTCATTTCCCTCCTTTTGTATTTTTGTCTAGTTTTCCTTCTATCACTGACTAGCTCACTATTGTTTCGTCGCCACTATTTTAGCAATGCTTACGATCTCGCGTATCTCTACACCTGACATTACTTTCCTCATTTTAGCTGACGCCAGTTCCAAAACGAGAATTTCCCGTCAATACCAACACGCACAAATATGCGTTAACACGTGATGTAACACACAATTTGTTTCTTCTTGACAGCAGCGATATTCGACTTGCAACAGATATTTGTGCGTATGTAAGTCACGCTGTTCCGGGAATGAACAAAACACTACTGTTATTTCCAGTGACTGGCCTGATCCAGAATGACTATGCCATCACCACACCGCATTGATAATGCAGAACAGAAATTACGTAATGTGGCCAACTCAAACCACACAAGCACACAATACTGTGGCATTTGCAAGAAATCCAGGCTGTTTTAAAATGGCGGAGATCACTGCAAGAATGAAATCACCATAGGAAGGGAAAAATAACTACAGTTCATGTTCTGGCTGTCAGTAGGTTGTTAGCTGCAGATTCTCATAGCTAAAGGCTCTTGATGAACGCGCCATAGAGCATGTCCATGAAAAATGTATTGGTTACTAAAACTTTTGTAACCGCTCATTAAAAAGCAGCTCCTGTAGAACGGTGTATCAGTGGCGGTGGCATCAACTAGCTCACAACCCTGTGCAGTTCTCGGAAACCTAGCAGCAACCCATCTACCACCACTGGATTTGCTTCATTTCCGAGTAGTGTACTATTGCTTGATTTCTGTGTACTGGTCTTAAAAACAATGCTTTGAAACGACACGTCTTTCTATTCTCGGGTGATACGAGTTGTTAGAGGATACTATCAGACCAGTAGCAACAAGGCAACGAGGGAGCACCCTCTTCTACGTAAGTAAACCTAAGGGGACAAATTATGACTCCCCCATCCCTCATTTTCCCACATTTACATTGTAGAATGACATTGGATTATTTGTAAGAAAAACATGTAGACGCTTACGCCCAAAGTGTCAAATCACATTGGAAGATAAAGTGATTGTAACCACTACCCTTTTTTTTTTTTTTAACTAAATCGAAACTTTTTCTCGCCCCTTCTCCTCCCACGCTCATGAATAGTTAGCGTGTCCCTGAACACAATCACACATTCTGACAGAAACTTCGAGGCGTAGATTACACCGAGTAATACATTGTGTTCATGAAACTGTTCTGTGCGACATGCAATTCTATGTCCTGTATATACGCAGATTGTAGACATTTCAAATATATTCTTTATAAAGAAGTCAAAAAGTACATGCCGTAGCTAAATACGCCTTCATATTTAGAAAAACAAGCAATTGTTGTGCTAATATTTTAATTGTCCAGCTAGGAATTGACTCCCACTTTAATGCTATCCACTTTCTAAACAGCCTGCGTAACGGAAAAGTACTGACAAATGTCAACAAGCAAGCACGCAAGAAAGAGTTGTAATGTCCACTTACCTTATCTAATAAGAGTGCCGCATGTTCAAAAACCTTGAAACATTGTTTTTTACAGATAAAGATGTTAGGAAAACGTTTAGTAGTATCGCATTAATTACGTTTTACCTCACACGCGAGAAACACTTTAAAGAAAGAATGACACCTCAAAATAACTGCCTTGGTAGGAGCACTTAGTGGTTTTACCCACAGTAATTTCGAGGTGAGTTTTCTTGCGAGTGGAATGTTTTAACTATCAAGAAAATAGCTAAAGAAGGTATTCCAAAACAGCTTTTACTGTACATATTTCGGAACAGATTTTAAAAAGCAGCCTCAGATTAAAGTCTCGAAGAGGGAAATTGTAAATTAAATGAGTACACGACATCCCTCTTTGTCTTGAGTCTTTTGTTGTTGAGTTTCTATATTGTAATGAATTATTTCGAAACATATGAACGTGTACGAGTGTTGAGAATGTTGGTATGGAAAAATTACCCCCTCCTCTTTTTTATCTTATATAGAAGCACCCATACACTTGTTTTAGTTAAGATCGTAGTTGCCAAAACTGTATAAGTAGTACCTGACGCCAGAAGTTTGCATATAGCGTTACGTCTCGACAGCGAGGTCATTAGACGATTACTGGGAAAGAAATCGACCATGGTCTATCTGAGGAACTATTCCATCATTTGGTTGAAGCAATTTCAGAGAACAATGGAAACCCAAAATCACGATGGCCCGGACCGAGAATCGAATTCGAGACGTACAGAATGCGAGCTAAACGTGTCACAGGTGCATCAACTCGCTCGGTGTACACGATGAAGTAAAAGTAAGGAAGATAAACCTCCGTGAGTTCAGTAACCTAAAGATGACCTTTATAAACATTCTGCCAACTTTCAAAGAGTCCTATCAGTAAGATTTTCAAAATATTTAAAATTTGACGTAAATCAAACGCGGCATTTCAAGTGTTGTGTATGACTAACTGCTATTAAAAATAATTGCATTAATAATATTGGCCTACAAAGCTACTTACATTAAAACTGAACACACAAATATTTTAAATATACTATTAAATTATTTGCCACCCTCGCTTACATCATAAAACACAGAAAACTAACAGGGAAATAAACTACTGAATGTCATAGTAATTTGTTGTATCAGAATAAAATACAACTCTAAATATTTATTGAAACATGTACACAAACCTATGTACTTGGTTAGGTGTTGTAGATCAGTTTTTAATTTTATTTTTCCACACAGAAGGCCATTTTAATATTACCTGGTTGTTAATCAATTTCCAGTACCCCACAGTTCCGCGTTTTCTGACGACTGTGTGAACACAACACACCGGGTAAACACAGCAGTGCCTATGAGGTTATATTTTCAAGTCTTAAATTTTTTTACATTCCTACTTTTTGCGATAGCTAAATACGCAACTGTTGATACAGGAAGCACCTGACCTCGCATCCACCGTCAAAATAATTAATTAAAAGTTTGTAAACGGCCTAAAATATTTGTTTACATACCGAACGTCGCCGGGCTACACATACGCAACGTGATGAAACTTTCTTATGATTTTGTTTTCTTCCAATTTTCCTGAGCTACGTTTTTTTAATTAGTACGCGCAAATAGTCAACATAAAAGGCAAATTAGCTTCACAGAATCCAAAAAAACGCGTACCACAACACATATAAACAGACGAGCCACAACCAACGCCATTTTGAAAACAACAGACTGTCGAAACGACAAGATTTGACCTGCCGGCTCGACTCTGCAGTTAGAATTATAATTGAGAGACAAATAATACGGTACAATGGCTACAGATGTAGTACAATTATTCCCGAAAGTACGGCATCATCTGCTTAATTCGTTATTTACAACACGATAATTCAGTATAAAGTACGATATATGTACCATAAATACGATATTCAAAGTACTCAAGGTAGCACGGCATTGGAAATTGTGTGATTTCGCCGGCACACAGAAAATCCGTAAAATTTTTAGATACGTCCGTAAAACCGTAATATCTAGAGATTTCCGTACAAATTACGGGCAATCCGTAAAAGTTAGCAGGTCTGCAAGCCCGCAAAACATTCGCGGATAAGAAATGGATAAAGGTCGGTTTACGATGCAAACGATTACATGAACGAAGACCTGCTGTTTACGATGGCCTTGTGCGATCAAGTAGTTCATGTTGGAAAATGGCCGCTTGTGTCAGCTGTTCGTCCGGGTGTTTTACGTGGGCAACCGTAATTTTGTGTTTCTTATTGATCTCACGTATGTTATGTCATGATTATTAGACATTGTAAATTTCCTACGTTTTCCGTATTTGCAGTGTTATTTTATTTCAACTCTTGTAGCCATAGTAACATTTGTGACGTGTTTTCTTATTCTAAACTTGTTTTGCCAAACTGCGTTGGAAAAGTTTTTTGTAAATTATTTTCTAAGGCATCCTCGTAAATAGGTGTAGTATGGCAACTAAAACAATAAAGATATCGAATTTGCATACTGCCGTACCCTCCTAACCTTACTTGTACATCAAACAACTAAATCCTGTATTGCTTGCAAACTGCACAAACGAAGAATTTCAAAACAGAACGCTAGCTGCTATGTTATTCCTTTATTGTGTCCATGTTAGTCCTGACAAAATCAAGAAATAAATAACCGTCAGTGGTGTATTAGTAAAAATATAAAACATTTCTTACCTATGAAATTCAAATTTCTTGTCTGGGAACTTCGTAAATAGCCCCATTTTGTACCTTAAGAGTGCGTGTAGATAAATAAACGCTGAAAACATAAATTGATTTCTACGCTTTTTTCGAAGCCAATATGGATAAAATACTCAATGACAATCCTAGATGATGATATTTGCCAACTTTGTGAGTAAATATTTATCCAGAATTACTAATTCGTTACCAGTGGTGGCTCGTGTGTCGTTGCCAGGTAGGGCTGCAGTTGCCAAGAGCTGTACAGGGTTGTGCGCTGGTTGACTCTACAGCCACTGACACGCTGATGTGCAGGTGCCCCTTACTACTGAGTGGTCACAACACATCTAGTAGCCGGCAAATCTTTCATGGTCGTTGGTCTACGGCGCGTTCATCAATAGTGTACATTTCCGACTATCTGCAGCCCCACCTGGCAACAACCCACGAGCCGCCACTGTTCGTTACGCGTGATCTCTTACGTCGCAGTTAAATGCACGAGGTTCCGGCGTCAGAGATTGTGCCTCAGAAGTTCGTAAAACTGAAAACATTTTTGTTCAAAACGTTTGCTAACACTATTGTTTAGGATTGCTACTGTTTAATTTTCGCAAATTAGCTTAATGAAACCTACAGTTTTATATTAATGCTTTTAGCGTTGAATTATGTACCATGCCCTCTTAAAATCTAAATTTTTTCCGGGGAAGGGACCCCGGACCCCTCCCTTTTTGGCTTTCGGTGTATGTACATAAACGTTTTAGCATAGCTCCCCTTGACATAATGCGGGATCTGCTATGCCCGCGAACGGTAACATGATACTTTCTGGAAGCCGTGCTTCTAGCTTGGGATCTGTTTCCACACCAACTGAGTATTCTTCCGCCAAGTGTCAACAATTTATCATTGCCAGGCTGCACTGCAAGCCGACGTACTTTGTTCATCCACCGCTACTAACTACGTAACCTCTAAAATATTGTAATATATGCTAAATGTAAATATATATTTTATTTCATTTCCTGAAAATGAACACATCATGTACATATTCCATTAAACGATTTTCAGTATTTTAGCCGCTGTTCATAATATACACGAGAACTATTTCTACAGCATCAATGCCAACCCAACCATCCTCGAACTACTGTATAACGGATGCGTTTAACTCACTTTTAAAATAATTATTACGAACAATTTTCACACTCGCGGACGCGTAAGGATAAAAAATATATATATGTGCATTTATTTCACCGTATTGTTTTTTTTATTTGCTTACATACTGTAGTTGTTGGTGATAACAGAAGTATTGCTAGTACTTATTTTCAACAGTTTGTTTCTAAAAGCGTCAACTTACCGTACGGCTGGTATACTGGCTGCACTGGCGCCACGGCGGAGATTGACGGCGAGGAAATACGAGGAACGCACGACGACGTCGTGTTCGTCGTCTATTTCTGTTCGGGTAGACGAGATGCCTCCACCCCGCTTGTCACTCTCTCAGTCTTGCATAGCATCGTCAGCGGCAAGTCGTTCCTTGTCCAACCACGGCCGCGTGGTGCGAGCCAAAGAGCCCGTATCAACACGCGCATCGACGCGGGTCAGGGACCGCATTCCGTGACATGATGTTATTAAGGATCCCGCCTGCCTGGCTGAAGGTCTGGCACAAAACACGTACCTGTTCAACAATACCTACGCACGTAAAGCGTTAAGTTTAGTGCTGAAAGATGAGTTTCACATTTTTGCTTCAGGCCACGCTACGTAGTTCTTTTCACACTGGTGCAAAAAAAATCAAAACTTTTTTAAACGAATACTCTGAAAAAATTCAAGGCTGAAAGAAGTGATACGATACACGTGCCAGTCGTTTGCAAAATTATTTTCATTTTGCTTGATTTTTGGCTTATTATTAAAACGAAATTGATGAGACTTTAGGTGCAAAAATCTGGAAAACTATAAGGTTTATTGCTACCAAAAAAAAATACGTACATAGATAAATTTCTGACAAAGCAGTGTAGGCAATCTTCGAAATTAAAATTTAAATTATGTTACTTTAAACAAAATTGTTTTAAAAATCACAGTAAAACTATCGGATGTGGCCTTCAACTCCAAGGATTGCCTTCTTTAATCATCCAATCATTATAGACCGGGAAATTTCGCGGGTTCGACGACCAGCTGGCTAGCCTCCACAGTCCTGTACACTCTTGTTTTCAGCTACTTTTTGCTGGCTGCTGACTCAAGTAAGTTGTCATTTGAACATCTGACACTGTAGAGTGTGTGTCAGTGAGTATTGTCGCTCTGGCACGTATGATACTGGTTCACAGCCCTCACATAAATGTTCATTAACAGTAAACATAGCGTGAAAATAATGAACGTGTACAGGAGTTTGAAATATAAAGTCTTCTCAAATGAATTCGAATTTGAGCCAATAATTAAAAGTTCTACGTTAGAGTTACCAATCGCATGTAAAGCACAATGTAAATGACGTCACATAATTAATACCGAACAATGAAATCACAGATTGTACTTGAGTATGTAGAGTATACTGAAGTCTAGTCTGTCACCAAATAATAGCACAAATTTTGCATGTTTCTAGCTGTTATCAGAAGTCAATAGAATTGACGTCTACAAGTTGAATAACATTCTATGTCAGTTTATATTTTTAATGCCTAGCTCATACACCACTTTTTAACGAACTGTTAAACCGTTTCTCGCTGTGTGGTTTAGACAACGACATTATCGCTATTTCAACAGATTAAGTCTCGCATACATAAAAAGTCGAAAATCTATGTATATCAAATTTATTTCTTAGTCGCGACATTGATCGCCTAGGTCAGGGGTGGCCAACCTTTTCGAAGCTATGGCCCAAAAGTTCAACCAAATCATGTCGCGGGCCACGATGAAAAACTTTCACGTCGACTACTTTTTATGAGCTGAACACTAACGTACAGTTTTATAGCAGTATAAAAGAGAATTGTCTCCACATTATTTAGATAAGGAGCGTTGCCAAATATGAAATCATTATTTCAATATTTTTGCTGTCAGCGTAAGTAACTTTGAAATATTATGCAAATGCTTCAGCTTATGGCGGGCTGTTTAAAATGCAGTGACGGGCCAGTGTTTGGCCCGCGGGCATAGAGTTGGCCGTCCCTGGCCTAGGTTATCACGGCGGGGTGTGCCAAGATATAGTGTGAATGTGTTCGTTGAATTTCTTCTCCGAGAACAATCTACAGCGAAATTTTGTAAAATATTTAATCGCACTTAGATATCATGAAATTGGATGACGTGAATCATTGATCGAATCGATGAATGTCGGGTAAAGTTCCGCATGAGATCAGAATTACTATGCGGAGCATCGAGGTAAGAACATTCATGAGACGGCGTCTTGTGAGCATCTGAAGCTACTTTTTTGGGTGTCACAATGTGGCGCTGAGGCATTTTGAGGTTATTGACGTTTGTGTTTATTCACTTTTAAATAATAAAAAAAAAAATTTCTCGGATGTTAACGCAATTAAGCTACTTTGTTATCAGTTAACTTAGATTTGCTTGAAACAAGGGCTTGATTACGAACTTATCACGTAACGAAAAAGTTAATGAACAGGAGGTCGCCATGTTGTGTCACCCAAAAAGCCGGCTTCATGTGTGCTCATACATGTCTACAGGCATAACCACTACCTGACGAAGTACCAAGCTGACGTTCCAGTTGCACCCTCGTTGCAAAATTTCGCCTGTTGTATGTTTACACCAGGTGGGTGGGGACTCGTGACTACAGAATGCGATAGGCCTATATATGAATCTTTGGCAAAATTTAAGGCGGAAACAATTTCTGGTAAAACCATGGGCTTCATTTGGGTCTACAAAGGGGGGGGGGGGGCAAATGCCTTCCCCCTGGATTTAGAATTTTACGTGTATAAATATATTTTTTTGTATTTTTTAATTTAAATAATGCTAACTTAAGCACATAAAACTGAAGTTTTATTATTAAAGTATCTAATGTATACATGCTTAATAAAAAAAGATGCAATAAGGTCACTGTCGCCGGAAAAAAAATCTTCCCCCCCCCCTTCCCCCTGCTCCCCTAGAAAAACCTGAAATGACGCCCCTGGGTAAAACCGCATTTGAGACTTAGTTTCCGAGGACATAGTCGGGCTGCTACCTGCTGCTACCACTACTGCATGGTGTCCCCAAACAAAGGGTGCGTGTATTGCACACGCTGTAAACATGTTAGTAATATTACTCATCATATGTATGGTAATATTTATATAAACCTTGAGAGGGAACTCTGATTTCCGAATACGTGCGGAAATTTCCGCAAGGTAGTGCATTCGCCACACAAACCACACGGAAGTTTCGCTCGCGCGTTATGTCAAATTGTCCTAGAGGGCTTGCGCCAATATGTAATGGAAAAGTACATTACCAGTTGAGTTTCTTTCCTTGACACATGTTGAGTATTCGTCCCTCACCTGTAGAGTAAATTTACCATAATTTTTTTTACAGTGCACGATAGAAAATGCAAGCCAGTGAGCGGATCCAACTTTGACCTGTTGTAAAATAAAATACTTCGGGCATGTTACCAGATGACACAGTACAAAATTCTACGATTCATCTTCCAAGGAAAACATTGAGGGAAAAAGGAACGGAGGAAGACTAATAACAGGTTGGATTTAGAACACTGAAGATTGGCTCGGTATCACCTCGGTACAGAATCTCATGGAGGGTGCATGACGATGCATATGGTAGCTGCCACACATAATCAAATAATCACCTACGCTCATGTGGAGTATGGCACTCTGAAGAAAAAGGAGAAGAGGAAGAAGAAGAAAATGTTAAAGCAAGTGTGTATATCTGTGTGGGTAATATCATCAATGTCTTATCGCATTTCGCATTGACTGTCTTTGGTTGAAATTATGCCTCAAATGTCATTTCACGTTTTTTTATGTTATAGAATGGTATGTTCGCTGCTTTTCATTCATCTCAATGCGGCCTACGTTGCTGTAGGTCGTTCTGGATAAAGAGAGCACTGACAATTTAATAGTTGAAAAATGTCTATAGCCGTTACTGCATATAATTCAACATTAACTATAGTTGTTTTAGAACTTAACACGGTTGGCAGCGAAATTTCGCATTATAGTTCCGTGTATTTTCCTGTTCAAATACAACAAAAATGAAACAAAAGTAACAGAAATAGGCATAACTGTACTTCATATATAATTAATAAACTTTTTTTGCCACACAATATAGATTCCGACTGACTGCACAATTTATCTTACGCGCGCAAACATCATGTGACGTGTCCAGAGAGGTCACATTTCCTTCGTTAGCTGTTACGCGCGGAAAGATGCGAATTGGCTGAAAACAAAACTTTTAGCAGGGATTTTATGAAAGTTCACTTTATCCCGAGCCGCCTATATAGCATCTTTTATGCAGATTTTCCAATTATTTGAAAAATATTAACAAATGCGTATTTTCATGCTAAAACACACTCGGAAACGTCTATTCATAGTTCATTCCCGGCATTTTTATTCCTATAATGGTATTTTCTTTTCACAAATGCAGAAAATTGTTCTTATGTCGGAAACGACTTCTTGAGAGATGATTTAGTCACACCGAATTTCAACGTGTAAATCACTGTCCGTACTCTCGCTAGGGCTCCTGGGTAGGCAGTGCCCCTCGAATGTCGGAGGTTCGATTCTTGGTCTAGTTATCCTGATTTAAGTTCCCGTTAGTTTTCAGAATTATTTCAGGTGAATATTGAGATCTATGGGCAATGGGGATCCCTTCCCCGATTCCGGTTTACCCGAACTAATATGATATCGGTGTCGACAAAGTATAGGTCATGTACAGTGTAATAAAATGAATAGTTCACAAACAAATCTTCTTTGGACACTAGTAGCTAAAGTATTATTTTGTAACTGTGCAGTAATTTTACACACACACATATATATATATATATATATATATATATATATATATATATATTTATTTTATTTTTTTTTTTTTTTTTCCAGAATTTCAACAAAAACTAGCAAACTAATTTTGTATCTTTCTGTTTACAAAACGCATTAAACCTACTGTATTAGTTTGTTTCAAAACCAACACAGACTTTATGTAATCCTCGGCAAAGTGTTGAAAATTTTATTTTGATTCAGCTACATTTGTACTGTTACAAAAATTATCTCGGCCATTAGTTTCTAAGGATATGCTTGGCAAAAAAAAATAGTTATAATGCAGTTAACTACGAACAAGACATAGGCCTATGACCCTTACGGACTTCCATGTTCCCAAGCAAAGGCACTACCCAGTACCACGTACTAATCTCTAGAAGTGTTTGCTATGTGAACAGTTCAAGAATAACCAAGAAAACATGCTGCCATTCTCCCGCTCGTCTCTCGCGAGCACTTACTAGTATTAAAAGTAGGCCCTTGGCAGGCTGTCAAGGTTAAGGGATCCGCTTGCCCGGTTGTGTTATACACGGCCAAGTTCACGTTCTTAGAATAACAGGTCTGGACACTAGCCTATCTACCAATACTATCCAACTGACCCCGTTATGACTGAAAGCGCCACTAGTAATAAAGTGTTGTTTTAACTATGCAATATAGCGTCGTACTACCAGAGATCCTAGCGTTCCTGACACAAACTTACTTCTCGTAGTTCCATTTACACTCACCCAGAGTGTAAGTGGCGCCAAACAGTCATCAAAGAGTCAATTTTCAACTCAAGTGTCCAGACCTGTTCCTTTACGGTCGTGGTCAAGTTCTATGACACACAGGACCACTAAGGTAGTGCAAGTACACACACACACACACACACACACACATATATATATATATATATATATATATATATATATATATATATATATATATATATATATATATATATATATATATACACACACGCACGCATGAAAAAAGACTTATCAACTGCCGTTTATGTGTATGTTATTATTATGGCTAGGAATATTTCACGAGTTCAACGACCAACATGCTAGAATCCATTATACTGTGTATACCGTAGCCCTACCATTTGTCCATTACCTGCTACTCATTCAGACAGCAGACAGAACGAATAGAGTATGCATAAGACAATGGATTCTAGCTTGCTGATTATTGAACTGGCGAATTTTTACCTAGCCCTAGTTATTGTTAATTACAAGACAAGGCACAGATTTGCGTAATTGACATTAGCTAGACGCTTTCCCTTGATTACTTTCCGGATCCATCCTTGTAAAAACACTCGTTTCCGCTATTTAAAAAAATTGCGGAGACAAAACATGAAAGCAAAATGAAACAAACTTTTAATAAGATCCTTAGTTAAGTACGTTATTCGGAATCAGACAGGAATGAAGTTATCTTTCAACTCCCACTGAATCTATGTAGCTGTTTGGTAGCCCAGGCAGTTAAAAGATTGCACAAGTGGGTATTAACCTCAAAACTCCTGGGAAAGTGCACGGCTATTGCACCAAGTGCAGTTCTGATGTTACGAATCGGCTACATGACTTCTGAAGAAATAAGATGGGTGGCCTTTATGGTTATTTCCACTTGGCTTGTTGGTCAACACCAAGTTCGATTCCCGACCGGGACTGAGGTTTTCCCAAGCGTGAAAAATTTCCTCGCGGAGAGGCGTTCTGTACTTTCTCAACTAACGAAGGGTAAAGGGAGTGGACATTAAATATAGGGCTTATGTCGTTCTTACTTAGCATTATTTTTTGCTGTACTACTACCACCTAATTGTAACCGTAAAATATGAATTATTAGGTATGATAATACTATGGGTTTACTATTGGATATTATAAACTTAAGATTATTTCTATTGAAAACAACTATTCAAGAAACTATATTTATATAATTTTGTTATAACAGTGTAGTTTAATGTTTTTGATTTGGTATTCCTGGTGATATCCAAATTCAATTTATTCTATGCTAACGAATAACACACGTTGTTAATCGTTTATTAGATACGTGTTTGATGCGAGTGATTTTGTAACAGGCTCGGATTGTAGCTAACATCGGTTTTCGAGTCTTTTAATGGTTTCAAGTGTTGGTTGTTGGTTGTTCTGCGGAACGAGCAGTTATAACTGCTACTTATTAAACTTGTCTAAGTTACGTTTATCCATTGAAACAGTCGAGTTTCTTAATTTAAAAATATATACGGTAGGCATTTACCAACAACGATATAACACGTGTAAATAATGAACAGAAAGTGAAATGGAAACCCTTCAAGTGCGTGGTAGATAAATAAACGCTGAAAACATCAATTGATTTCTGCGGTTTTTTCAAAGCCAATATGGATAAAATACTCAATGACAATCCTAGGTAATTGTATTTTCCAACTTTATAAGTAAATATTTATCCAGAATTACTAATTCGTTACGCGTGATCTCTTGCGCCGCAATTAAATGCACGATGTTCCGGCGTCAGAGATTGTGTCTCAGACGTTCGTACCACTGGAAACAATTTTGTTTAAAACGTTGGCTGAAACTATTGTCTAGGATTGCTATTGTTTGATTTTCGCAAATTGGCTTCAAGAACCCTACAGTTATAGATTAATTTTTTTAGTGGTGAATTTTGTACCACGCCCTCTTAATTAAAGGAAACCATAAAAAACAGAGCGAACTTTTTTAACATAAAACGGAATGTCCCTTAAACGCGAACGAGGCAATCAGGACACAAGTGGTGTATGGCCGTAGACACTGTTCGTATAAAATGTGTATCAATATAAAAATTTTATCATAAATTTAGTTATGACAGAGTAGGTTTATACATAAACAACAATTTTTTTTTTTTTATTTCTGAGAAAGCGAAAGAGAACGTTTCTTACAAACATACATAACACAAGAATATACATTTTTTTGGACTTCACCTTTAGATATTAACAAACCCAGCTACCTGAATTTATTTCTACTAAACTATTAGTATCAGTACTAACATTTTTATTACTATCAAAAACTTTTTATTGACTAATTTTTTTAAGTGGTTGGTAAAGTATCAATCATTTACGGCTCCAGGCTATAGCAGAAAATTACTACCTTCCTGCTGAAATCTGTAACGTCCTTGGACAAGTCTTGAAGATGTGTTTGTTTCCATTAGTATGCAAAATACGTCATATCATCAATTATTTTTGTTGAGTTTGTCTTCGACGTGTGTAGTATTGCTAGGCTTAGCTATCTACAAACTGTATGTATTCCTGTTGTTCACAGATAATAATCGTTCAGTCGATGGCCTTGACCACTGGGGGCACTGACACACTGCCCCACAATTTTTTTTGCAGATAAGGCCTGACTGACAGAAACTATTCCTCGTATGTTAATGCTGTATCGTTTTTTAAAGCCATGAACCATCATTTCTGCTGCTTAAACGACGGTTATTTTGTTATTCCAAAACGAGAGCAGATATCGAAAAACTTTTGCACATTTTTGTTGAAAATTACTTTTGCTATGTACTTTCAATTTTGCTACACAAAAATATTATTTAGATTGGGCTAATTAGCTCATTACTAGGAATTTCCTTAATTATATAATTAGCTGAAACCATTGTGCATTTTGTTTTGAAAAAATTTGTTAACATAGTATATGCTGTTTGCAACAAATCTGTACAACGGTTTTTCTATATCTGCTCCTGCTTACGATTCAAAAATAACCATTGTAAAAGCTGTAAAAATTAACTTATGGTACATGGTCTTAAAGCACGTTTCGCACCTAATGAAGTTTAGAATGTAGCGACGTTTACAACGTTTTACGTTAGCCGGAAATGTAGCTATGAACGGCAAGTTTGTGTCTTACGTAAGAACAACGGTGCACGACCATCTTTAAATTACAGAGTCTCCCCGCTATAAGCGTTCCTGAAGGCGTATCAAATTTTTAACATTTCACGCCCATTGTTAGATAATAGTCTACATTATTTTCATATTATATAACATTCGTACAATCATTCTTATCATCCAGCAAATTTCAGATAATGTTAAAAATGTTGATATGCCTGCCCGTAAGTTTAAAACATACGTTAATGTGGCGGCTTAGATGAGCGTATTTTGCATGTAGAAACGTGGAAGCTACAAAGGTTGAACCAGGTACGCGCAGCGCCAACTTCTCAACCGAACTTCTGGGTCTAAATTAACGTGGATTCTTCTTGCTAATAGCGCACCTCTATAAGACAGTAAGTGGTGAACTTATCCGTTGACGGGTGAATGAGTGAGAGATTTTAGCCAGCGGTTAATATCGAGGTCTTCAGCGCTAGTGAGGAGTGACATGAGGTGAGTGAGGTGAGTATGCTCGCGAGTATTATTCATAACTGATAATATTTACTTTAACTGAAAACCTCTTTGTACACCAGATTGGTACTTCAGTCATCAAGTGATAGAATGACAAAGCTGCTAGTTGAGTTAACTCTGCAGCAGGATAAGTAGTTATAGCAGTCCACGCGAAAAGCAGTCTTTAGTTTAGCAGTGGTTTAGAAAATATATTTTTTTTAACAGAAATTAATACATGTATCAAAAATTCATTCTGGCAGTTTTAATACTTATATATCATCGTTTGTATCTGAATTTTTCTGTTGCAATATACAACACAGATTTGTAGATATTTGCCCCTGAAATAGCACATATTTTGCTGTCAAAATAAGCCAAATAGAAGCAAAATAATGTTTTGCTAGCAAACGGGACATTATTAAAAATAATAAACGCTCTGGCAAAATTGTGTATCGTATGACTGTACACAATCTCATTTTTTTTCAAAGCATTTGGTTTAAAAAAATTTCAGTTATTTGCATTGTTTGATATACATGAAAGATCGTGGCCTTAAGTTTGTCCCTGCCATTAACAGCGACATCACCTGGGCCTTATTTATAGCACTGCAAAGTTGACGTTGCTGGGTGGTTATAGACTCTTAAAATGTAAGAGGTTGATATAATTAAAAACGTCCGATTTATCCTATGCACAACCATTGATGACGGTGTCCTCAATTACATATTTTCAAAATATTCACTTCAAGTTTAATTCAATTAGAACGTTTTGGTAGGTAAAGATTTCGCGGAAACGTATTTGGTGCCCCAACTTTGAGATTAGTGAGATGATATACGTGGGCTTATGTCGAAGACCCTAAGTGGAATGTGAACTACATAATATTTTTGTGTGTCAGAAGTGAATGTTTGCACGCAGCTTGCTCTTTAGTTTTGCAGTGGTTTCGAAAATATTTCTATAACGAAAATTAATACATATTTCAAAAATTCATTCCTACAGTTTTAACACTTATATATCATCGTTTGTATTTGAATTTTTCTGAGATTTTTAAATGTTTGTTGCAATGATAGTATACAATTAGAATTAATTGGTTTGTGGACATACGCCATTGCTCATGTTTTGTTGACCAAACTTGTGTTGAAAGACAATCCTCAGGCTGAGATATAGCTTCTCAGCCTGAGGACGGGGACAGATCTCTGTCTCCGAATCGTTGCATTTTTTGTTGATTTTAACTTGTGTTGTCTCTAGTTTTTTCTGTACACTGTCCACTATTTATGTTTTTTTTCCCCCATCTTTTCTCATATTGGGAATCTGTTTTTCTTTGTGTCTGTTTTTGTGTTTGGGTGTTATCAAACTCGTGACTGAATTCAATATTTAGAGTTCTTTCTGAAATATAAAATATTTAAAATAAAAAATATATTGGTGAAGTTCCTCTGAGGTTATTTTTTCTTACGTTTTTTTGTGTTTTGTGGTGTATTTTTTGCATTTTGTCACTTTGTCTTTCAATACAAGTTTGGTCAACAAAACATGAGCAATGGCGTATGTCCACAAACCAATAAATTCTAATTGTTGAATTTTTCTGTTGCAATACACCAAATGGATTTTTAAAATTTTTTCCCCTGAAATATTACATATTTTGTGGTCAAAATAAGCCAAAATGAAGCAGAATATTTTTTTTTTTGCTAGCAAATGGTATATTAATTTTAAAACTCTCTGACAAAATTGTGTATCGTATGACTGTAAAAAGTTTCAAAATTTTCAAAGCATTTGGTTTAAAAATATTTGAGTTATTAGCAATTGTTTGAAATAAATGAAAGACCATGAACTTAACGGAATTCAAACTCACAACCTCCCGGAATGTAGACCTGAGCTACAAATAACTGCGTCACGTAACGTGAAAATAATTCACGAAAACTAATTTAATTCAAAAATAAAATATCCACGTCATGGCCTCATATAGGTTGTACAACATCACGTCTCGATATGTTACTGTGGAATGAAACTCCAGTGTAATTTATTTCTCGCTGGTCGTACTTGCTTTTCGGTTCGTCTGACTTGAAAGTTTACAAACTTAGTTTTGTTCTTAATAATCAAGTTATCCTATACAGTAAAAAAAAACTTACATATAATTTTTTAAATACTTACATAAGAATCCATTTGACGCGAACAACACCTCGATATCTCTACTGATTACATGTCAGGGATTGATGAAAAAAAAAAAAAATTTTTTCCCACCCATTTGGGTGTCGAGTTTCGAAATATTTTATTTTCACGTCTTAAACATTTGTATAAATATATACAATTGCGTGGGATAGCCCTGTACAGTACTGAGAAAAATCTTAAAACCATTTTGCGATCATTTCTGCAAGAAAAAAGCATCCTGAAGCAAAAATGAACTGTATACCTGGACGGGTTCGATAGCTATCGAGGATTATATCTAAAACATATTCAAGGTCTTTTCACCTTCCAAGAGAGTGAATTTCGAAAAATTCTTGAATTACGTTATAGAATACTTTATTGGTGTCTGGTGGACGTGAAAAACACGATAATAGCCCGCTGGGTTCAAGATATATCGACGATTAATTGAAAACACATAACTTTTCACCCTTTTTCACCTCCTTAGGTGAGGAATTTCGAAAATTTATGAAATTACTTTTCAGGTATTTGAGTAAGTATCAATCTTAAACAAAAATCATGTCGCTATACAAAATATCAATGTAGTCTATATATGTCGATAGTAAAGCGAAAACACAGTTTACTTTTTTTTTTATATACCTCTTCAGGGCTGAATTCGGAAAATATATTCAAATGGTGTTTTGAATATTTACATAAGCATCAATTTAAAGTAAAGAGCAAGTGTTTCAATATCTCGATTGGTTCGATGTATATAGAGGAATAATCGAAAACACATTTGACGTATTTTCACCACCTTAAGGGTCCGCGGTGGCCGAGGGGCCAGACCTCTCGCCTCCCACCAAGGCAATCCGGGTTTGATTCCCGCCGTGGTCGGTCCCCGGATTTTCTAGGGGATATCCCGTTTCCACCGCCCATTCATTCCTAAGCTGCTCCATCCCCACTTCATATCACCCCTCACCAGTGCTAAAGACCTCGATGATAAGCGCTGACCAAAATCTCTCACTCATTCACCACCTTAGTCATCAAATTTCGAAACGTATTTAAGTACTATGTTCGTCATTTGCATACGTAACCAATTAAAGTAACAATCCCGACGATAGCTAATTATGTTCCAGTGATAGAGACGATTCATCAAATAAAAAACATTTCCCACCTTTTCACTGCTTACTTTGGGGTCGAATTTCAAAAAATCCTTGAACTACTATTTGGATATTTACGCGAGGAACATGTTAAAATAAAAACCATCTCTCTATCCCAAAGGATTCGATAGATATCGATAACTAATCAGAAACACATTTAAGGTATTTTCACCAACTTAAATGTCGAATTTAGGATAATCCTAAAATTGGCTAATATGATTTTGTGTGTGTGTGTCCCATTAAAGTAAAAATCACGATGATAGGCCGTCTATCTACGTTTCTTCGGAAATACATTCCCCCCGTTTTCACCCCCTTAGAGGTCGAATTTCGGAAAATTCTTTCTTACTGAGAAGACATACGCCTAGTGCTGCACTGCAGTATGACCCCGATATTACTCAAAATAATAAGAGCATGCATCCACTCAGAAGGTATGTAACACAAACTAATGAGCGGCGACTGACTGGCAGGTGGGTGTATCCTAGCCACGTGCAGGCAGTACGGCAGCCCTCTGACGTCAGTGGTGTTCATCTCCATTAGTTCGGCAAACACTTCCCTCTGCCGTGAGACGAAGCATTGCTTCCTCTTTCTGCGTGCTGCCGAGGAGCAGTGTGTGGACGTAAAACATTACGCCCACATCCAGAGCTAAGCTGCCAGCATGTACGCGTTCCGTTTCTGCAAGCTGCTCGTTTGAACTCTACACTCAATGGGGTGATTTATTTTTTAAGTTGTGGTACAGAGCACCTTTAATTTACCTACGTATTTTAAGTTGCATAATGTGTATTTTAAATTTATGGAATTATGATTCTATAATGAATCTCCATATAACATTATTTTACCGAGTCTACCAAAACAAAGGTTAATCTATATATATAAAAATGAAAGGTGACTGATTGACTGACTGACTGACTGACATATCAAAGTGCAGCCCAAACCACTGGACCTAGAATCGTGAAATTTTTTTGTGGGGGTTCCCTTCAGGTCGTAGGCGAGCACTAAGACGGGATTTTTCGAAATTCGACCTCTAAGGGGGTGAAAAGGGGTGAAATGTGTTTCCGAAGAAACGTCGATAGAGCTCGAACCCGACGCCCTATCATCGTGATTTTTACTTTAATAGGACACTCGTAAAAATGCATATTAGTCAATTTAAGGATTTTTCGAAGTTCAACTTTTAAGGGGCTGAAAAGACCTTAAATGTGTTTCCAATCAACTATCGATATCTATCGAACCATTCGTGATAGGGAGTTAATATTCACTTCAAAATATTGCTTACGTAAATACCCAAAAAGTAGTTTTAGGTTTTTTTGAAATTCGACCCCCAGACAGTAAAAAGGGGCAAAATGTGTTTTTAATGTATCGTCTATATCTTTGAAACAAAATTGGCTATCGTCGTGATTTTAACTTTAATTGGTTACTTTTACAAATGTCTATGACAGGACTCAAAATTGTTACGAAATTCTTTATTTAAAGGGGTGAAAATACGTGAAATGTGTTTTCGATTATCCTTCAATATCTATCGAATCAATCGAGATATCGAAGTGCTCTTTGCTTTAAATTGGTGCTTTTGTAAATATCTCAAGTACCATTTAAAATATATTTTCCGAATTCGGCCCTAGACTGGTTAAAAAAGGGGTAATATGAGTTTTCGACTCACATTCGATATATATCGATCCCATAGTTTTTTATATAGCGACGTGATTTTTGTTTAGGATTGATGCTTACTCAAATACCTAAAAAGTAATTTCAGGAATTTTCGAAATTCCCCACCTAAGGACGTGAAAAGGGGTAAAAAGTGGTAAAAAGCGTTTTCAATTAATCGTCTATATATCTTGAACCCAGCGGGATAATGTTGTGTTTTTTACGTCCACGAGATACCAATAAAGTATTCTAAAACGTGATTCAAGGGTTTTTCGAAACTTACTCTCTTAAGTGGTGAAAAGACCTTGAACGTGTTTTAGATAAATCCTCGATATCTATCGAACCCGTCAAGATATACAATTAATTATTGCTTCAGGATGATGATTACAGAAATTATCGCAAAACGGTTTTCAAATTTTTCGAAATTCGATTTCTCAATACTGTGCAAGGGTGGTATGTGTTTTTTTTAGTGAATGATCGATTTTGATTCGACTGAACGGGCTAGCGATGTGATTTACACTTCAGTTGGATACTTATACAAATGTCTAAGATGTAAATTTAAAATATTTCGAAATTCGACACCCAAAAGGGTGAAAAAGCACAAAATTTGTTTTCCATCAACCCACGATATCTATCTAACCAGTAGCGATATTGAGGTG
>PNEQ01059247.1:0-21772 GCA_003012365.1 Medauroidea extradentata
TTGTGCTTTAATTGTCTAAGTTAATTAACGTTCTGTGGAACAGTACTAATTGTGTGTGTAATTAATTGTGTTGTGAGAGTTATAGTTGATTACTGTTATGTGTATTTCATAGCTTTGTGAGCTATTAAATCCAGTACTTGATTTAACTCTTTTATTTATAATTATAAGACCTCTATCCCAAAAGAACTCATAGGTATTGCCCACATTGAAAAGTTTGTGTGTTCTTCAAACTTGTAACACTATTATACCATTTTAGGAATATAAAATATGTTTAGCCTACATTGTGTTCGTCGTTCGTCTGAGTAGTGTGGAGTTCCTGCATGTACTGTTGGTAGGAGTTTCGGAAAAAAATCCTAACGTGTGGATAAAATAAGGGACGATTAATGCTCGTGACAAGTGGTGAGCATATCAGAAAAGCTAGATACCTTGTTTTCATCTGCAGCTTCCTTTGGAGACAGTGTAGCGAATGAACGTTATTAAAGCGCATTTAAATCATATATACATAACATATATATTTAAAACCTTATACACGGGTAAATTTACTTTTTACTAGCATAGGGAACCAAACATTAAAAAAGTGAGAATATTACGTACTGAAGACGTGTTAAGCTAATGCAGTGAGACGAGACCGGATGTTGGAGCTAATTTCTGATTTGTGCGTTTGACAGCAATATATTTGAGACAAACGTGGTCTGACGAACAGAAACTTACTCTAGCTTGGAGATCACATGTGGGTTTGGAGACAATGGTAGAAAGTGTGAGTGTGTTCCAGCTCTGACGACTACTGACTGAGCTGGTATGGACAGATACTCGAACAAAATAAAAGTCCAAATGCGTAACTTATGTTGCACCCCATTAGGAATTAGTTGAAAAAGAAAATGGGTGAAGTATGGATGGGAGGCATATGCGTCGATACTTGAATATGTGTAGGTCTGAAAAATATTAGGAGAGTTTATAAAGTTGAGAAGCGGATATGAAAAGTGAATTTGGACCATGAAAGTGAAGATTCCGACGTAAATGCTGAAATACGAAGTCAGGTAAAAACAGTATACTTCAATAAGGGAAGATAGAGAGATAATTTTATCGTCTACGTGGTACACGATGGTAAAGTATAGTAGAAATGGATTGTTTATAGTTGACATAATACAAGCTCGTGTTAACGACATGAGACAAATATTGCCAGAAAATGTATGTTTTTTCCTGTTATGTAAAGCTATTAAAGGCAGGCCGAATATCAGTGCGCAAACACTGAAAAAAAAAAAAAAAAAAAAAAAAAAAACCTATTAGTTACTGCAAAATATTTTGTTAAAATGGATCTTACCAAATTTTTTGTTGTGACCACAAACATGTTTGCTGTCCCCAATAAAGTTTAGTAGTGACTACAAAAATAATTTGTTATCACCAAAAATTATTTTGTGAGGTCCATACTGACCAAACATTTTGTAGCCACCACAAAATAGTTTTTTTTCTGTGAAGGCAGCATACAGTAATACTGGAAGGCAAGTTGCATGCACGAAGTACGAAATAGCTAATATATAAATATGTTAGCATAGGGATGATGCATAAAGCATGACTAGCGCGATTCTTAAGCGAATGAATCTAGAGGACAGGGAATAAATGTGCGATAAGGTCTACACAGCCGCACGTATCTAGTTTCGCTTCGCTCTTTAACGCACTGGTTGATGTGAGGCGTTTCCAATATACTGCTGGAGAGCTTTAAGCTAAGATACTGTTACTTAATATGTGAAAAATTCCAAATTACACTGAGACCTCTCGGTTATATCCATTACTTTTAGGCAGTATATTTTAAGGCACGGCTGATGCAAAAATACTGTTTTTAGCCAAGATGTAGGGTAACAGTAATAGTATGTTCCAGTGCTTGTAATAGTTTTGAGAGTATCATCTTGTACTCGTTTATAAATATGTATTACAGCAGTGCAGGTAATACTTGATTGTGCTAAACGGGATTCTGGCCATCGACACACACATTCAGGGATTTGGTGAGGTGATAAAGGAGGACGTGGAAAGCAAACTGTCAACAGAATAAATATGTTGGATGTCGTTTCGTATTGCTCTACGAGAATGCAGATGATGACTCTTCGGCTGGGTTTTTGTAGGGGAAGGAGGGGGGGGGAGTCCAAAGGCCATACTGCGTCACATGCATGTGCCAGCTCGGCGAGAGGGGGTACAGGATTACATTGTGGTGTGGTGACTCATTTGGAGGTGTGCCATGCGATGATCGTGTGATGGACACGTGATGGACATGTGATGAGCATGCATGTGCTCTCTCGGGTAGAAGGGGGAATGGAAAAGTTTAGTGTCAACGATGGGACGTGAGAAGTGGTGGGTTTCTGTCAGTAAATTAATGTTAGCATGTAAAAATGGTTATATTATATTTAATGGTTTTATTAGAAAAGATTTTATTTATTAAGCGTAAGCGGGGTATGGTTGTTATGCAAAATCAAAATATTTTTGGAAGACTCGAAAGAAAACAACAATTTTTTAAGATGGCTGTCTACAATTATGTAAGCAATTGACAGTTTAAAGCGCAGCCAAGGTGTAGTGGAGAGGAATCCAGTGGGTTAATTTAACTTATCTGTGTATGATGTGTTCATCATTTATGTAATTAAATTAGTTTTATATTAAACGTTATTCTTTTTGTACGTACGGGTTTTGGTTGGTATGAAAAAACGAAAAAAAAAAAAAAAAAACATCGGAATACTCCGAGAAAATCATATTTTTTTTTTCATTGAAGTTATTGGAAATCGTTTGGGTAAAGCTTGTACCAGAGTCTGGTTTAAGTTATTAGAGTTACTAGCATTTAAATTAAAACTTTAAATCTAACTATTAAAAAAAAATGAAGAGACATTTGATTAAGGAAGTACGATTGATTTTATATGGGAAGAGGGATCTTGCACGTAAAAAATGTAATATAATCAGGGTATGACATTTCGGTTATTTAATTTATTATAAAAAAAAGGATTTTATGATATTTGAATGTGATTTCGTTGGAATGCCATACGATTTTAAATAAATCCCTGCTTTTAAGATGGCCACCTAAATTTAACTGTACAATTGACAGCCATAACTGTAGACAGGATAGTGGCATGAAACAATAAGAGCCCTACATGTGTTTAAACAAAAGATGGTGGATATAAATTTTTGGATGTTCAAGATTTTTTTAATTATTTTAGATATTTGGATTTTCAAAAATTTTTATTTTTATTTTTTAATATATTGGAACGTTTTGTAAGTTTTATTTTTATTTCGAAATTTTGAAAATATTGTTTGGACATTTTGGAAAATTTTAATTTTTAAAATTTTCAAAAATATAACATTTAGGTTAAGGTCAAAGTCAGGAAAACGTCATCTAAGATGGCGGCCGTGACGTCATCTTCAGATTCTGCGATCTTAATCCCCGTATCCCTTGTCCCAAAACATACTATTACGTACTAATTGCCTGTGAATGTTGATTGAACTTGTTTCATGTTACTTGAAATTTTATTTCAGTGTACCTATGTAAACGAGCAAGTACAATTTCGTTGCAGAACGTTATTTCACTCAGGCAAATGCTGACAGTAATTAAAGTAAGGATTTTATTTTATTCTTTCCATCTTTTTCATTATGACATGACATAAAACACTTGCTGTGTAGCAGAAGTCCTGAAATTGAGAATTATCTTCTAAAATCCTCACAAATGCCTCGTGAATACATTTGCAGCTACTTGTTTTGTTGTCAGGGCACGATAAGAGAAATTCACAACGATCCGTCGCGCCCTTCATCCGTCCGTCAATCACATGACTTCTAGCCAATCAGGAGTCTGGAACAATTCTATCCCTCCATCTGTCGAAAGCTTACCAAGCTTTAATTTTTTTACCATCGAACGGGTGAAATTACAGCTTTCTAAAAGTGCTGACGATCGTTTTAACTGTTTTTTTAATATGGGCTGTGATATTTTTTAAAAAATTTTATTACACATTGCTATAAATTCATTTTAAAAATACGACAGAGATGATTTTGGCATTCGGGAAAAATTAAAACACCAACAGAAATTATTATTTTAATAAATTCTTGATCACACTACACCATAAGTAATATAATTAGTAAATAATAGACCCCCTCAAGTGAATTTTAATGAGAACATCCACACAACGTGCAATTAAAAAGAAATCGATGTGTGTTGAAATTTTTAAATTTTAAGTCAATTTGAGGTACTCACATCTACTTAAGAGGGCGCGGTACATAATTCAACGCTAAAAATATTAATCTATAACTGTAGGTTTCTTAAAGCCAATTTCCAAAAATTAAACATGAGGAATCCTAGACAACAGTTTTAGGCAACGTTTTAAACAAAATTGTTTCCTGTGTTACGAACATCTGAGGCACAATCTTTGACGCCGGAACATCGTGCATTTAACTGCGGCGCAAGAGATCACGCGTAAAGAATTAGTAATTGTGGATAAATATTTACTCATAAATTTGGTAAAACCCATTATCTAGGATTGTCATTGAGTATTTTATCAATACTGGCTTCGAAAAAAGCGTAGAAATCAATTGATGTTTTCAGCGTTTATTATGTACCACGCACTCTTAAAGTTTGCGCTTTTAAAACGCCCGCGGAAACGTTCAGTGACGTCACAAGCCATAGTACACACGGAGCCTTGGCAAGCTACCTGACTGCTGTCGCGCTCCGGCGGAATGCCAGACTACTCTTGGTCAATAAAAAACTATTTTTAAGTCTGGTACGGTGGTTCGTTTGGTTATACGTATGTAGTCAATCATAACATGTAACAGATGTTACGCTCATTGTTATATCGCACAATATCGGAGCAATATCGGAGCACTGTAATATGCAATGACACATTAAATATACCTGTTGACTGGCGCAAACCATTACGGTATTTAATTATTTAATACCCATATATTCACACTACAATAGAACCACACCAAGTGTCGACAACGATGGTGCAATGGTTACTCTCTGGGCTGACATGGGAAAACTTAAGTGAGTTCAATAATCTTTCGGGTTAGTATAATATTGTTTCTCGGATTTTGCATGGAATCGTCGATTTTTATCCAAATTTAATATCTTGTGTAATCAACAGTATTTTGTTTTTAATTACGGATGTCAGGTTCATATGCAATAAATTAATGTATACAGCAAAGAATACTTCTGGGCTATTTAGTGGTTTTGGTTTAGCGTACCGCAAAAAAATTGTTATTTATGTTGAATAACAGTGTAGCATAAGCCTACTGCAGTACTATTTACCACTAATGACGCGTTCATTAGTACGTAATATGTGAAGTTACGAGTGACTGAACACGCACAAAATAAACACATTTAGCCTAAATACAAGCTTAACAACATATGACATATAATTTTCATGTAGATACACTATCCTACTAGATCACATAAAATAATCACGTTCGCGATTCGCATTCAGTTTAAAACGCCGTTTCTTCCGCGCAAATATGCTATTTCAGACGTCGAATTAATATGGTTGCGAAAATGGAAAATAGACGGTTTAAAAAAATTAATAAAACATTTTTCTACCATACGCTTGTAAAACTATCTAATACTATTATTTACGAAAATTCGTGACGTACGTGGATTTTGAACACGGGCCCTTAAAAATGGCAGCCAAGTACCGTAACCAATACGCTACACTTTATCCACTGAAAATCTCGCTAGCTTAAGTCTTTATATGACCAGTGCTGGCCGTTAGGGCTTGTGACGTGGACCAATCAAAATAGATTTTTCGGTCGCCTGCTGCTTCCCCGAACTTTGCTTGCTTCCCTTTCCTAAACTTTAGTGTTTAGAATAAAAATTATTTTTGGTACCTTCATATTTCTTCATTGTTAACAATGTGGTATACATTTCAACGTATTTAAAATTTCATGCAAGGCGTCCATTATGCTCATAAGATTTATTTGTGGTGATGGAAGTGGTAGCAGTTATTAGCAGCCATAGCTTTATTAAAATCTGTAAAAATAAATAATCTGTTTAAGGGAATTTTTTTATATCCCACACAAATTTTCTGTTAGTACATTGATAGCATTGCAAAGCGAAGGCATGACAACGAACGGATGACCCATTATTGTAAATCGCTAGCATTTCTGATGGACGGAATGGGCCAAAAAAATTGGCTGCGGACGGATGACACTGTAAATAAATTCCCACTAACTTGAAGCAGGTAACCTTCCTGGCTTCATCTACTATGCGAAAAATTTTTGGTTTTCCGTTTACCAATGCCGTTAACCTCTTCTCAATGGCACGAATCGGAGGAGGAACGGTCCGTGTCACTTTTATGGAACCATCTCAGCATTCGTCTGGAGCAGCTTTGGGATAACATAGAAAACAGAATCCACAATTCCCGGAGTCGGGAATAGAATTCCAGTCCTTTCGAATGAAACGCTGAAGTATAACTGTGTAAGTACTACATATATTTATGAGCAATTATGTGGTCTCAAAATTGACCTGTTATTGCTCAGTAGATAAGAACCAACTTTCGAAAAATATTGAAAAAGTAAGATGGTGTTTTGTTACAACCCCTTTTACTTAACATACAATTATATTTAATTGGGTATTATTGTACTTACATATTTTACGCTAAGGTTCAAGAACACAGAAATCCTTGATATTTAAGATGAACGTCAGAAACTGGTATGATTGTGACGCCGAGTCCAATCATTTAATTTGGAAAATTATGACTTCCTAAATCGCATTACCTTAAAAGATAGGTACTGGTTATACGTTTCATGTGAAGTTGTAGTATTATACTTAATAAAAAATTTTAAAAAAAATTGTTTTTCTTATTATTTTAGAAGGTACTTTTCCGAACCAGTTTTTCCATTTAGGACTTCTTGGATGTATTGTGTTGGCAACGAGTTTGGTGTTTGGCATGTGGTCGAATTCGGTAGAATATTTGCTTTAATTTGGATTATTTATTACAAATTGAAACATTTTGTGCATGAGGGATACATATTTGCTAGACAGCGGACTTTTGGATTTAAAGAGATACATTTAAATTGCTTAAATTAGGCTCTATAAATACATAATGTTAGCTCCAGAAGCTTGAAACAGTGCAGTATTTAACGAAATAGTTATAATTTCGTCGATTTTTAAATATCCTATTCCAACATTTTACGATGTGTTAAAATCACCAAATTTATTTTTAAATATTATAATATTACTTTTCCAAAAAAATTATTTTGATAAGCTCATTTGCCCACAATTTCTCGTAAAGTAAAAAAAAAATTCCTAAATACCTATCCTGACGTTAGATCTATTTTGTTCCGTATGAGATACGGTCGCAATTACTAATACTTAGCAAGATAATTTTTTTTAGGATTTGAAAAGTGAAGTTATGGTGCTTGTCTCTCAATAGTATTGTGAATGCTAAGAAAATAACTGTATAATCCGCTACGTTAGATGATAAATGTCGGTATTTACACAATGCGCATTCGCATTTCAATACGACAATATAATATTAGCTGCCGCAAGAAAGGTTATTCGGTCCGATGTCCTTTTGAAGTACACTTTATAACTTACTTCTCACCGTCTTACCAGTAGTTCTATACTTTTTAGGTATATAATAATTTACGTCAAAGAAAGTCACCAATATTCCTTCCCCGAAAACATGAAATAGTTTGCTTTAGAATCTGTTGTACAGTACACAAATTGCTTATGCTACCACCGAATCATCTCAGAGGATATCTAATCTTCAAGTTTCGACATCATGTATCACGCACCACAGATTATTGTGTTTGACTGTAGTACAGAACAACCACAGCTGGTAATTTTATTGAAAACGTATGTTAATGTTGACGGTTCTGTTGCAAATAAAACAAATGCACAAATACATAGTTTTAAACAATATTATTTATTTTCCAATAGTGCATTTCTTGAATGTAAATTGCCACATGTTCTTCTAATAAACATACCTTTACGCAGAAACTGAGCAAGAAATGTTGGCATTTCTTGCCTAATTGAACATAATTCACTCGCAGACAAAATTCATGCAAGGAGAAAATTCATGCAAGGAGAGCTTATTTGAACATTATCACTTTTCACATAATATTACCATTGTTTATGCACGCATAAGTCTTGTTTTATATAATTTGCATGTGTAATATATCAATTTACTTACATGGTAAACGTTAGTTAACAATTAAAACATTTTACATAAGTAATTGAAATTAAATATTTTTAAAATATGATGCAATGTTTATCGCAGAACGGCCAAAAAGTAATTTTAGGTCGTTTAGCACCAAGTCAGAAAAATAACTCAAAATCAGTATTTTTATAGTTCAAAAGATTTTAGTGGCGAAAATTATTATCTGCAATGTAGATATTAAGTAAGTTTTCATTATCGTTAAATTGTTCAAAATACTGTATTGCAAACCTCGAATAGTTTTATGAAAATACCTGACACAACTTAGTGTAGTGAATAAGGTCTCGCGACAAGATTGCGTTCGGTGTAGTACACTTTAAACCTCAATTCTTCCACACGTACAAGTAATATAATAATATGTCTTCATTTATAGAGTTTGGGTAAAATATTTTACTAAGTGCAGAAACACGATTTTCTGCTAAGGTACGAGTACATTATGGAGGGCGTACATTGTTTTGTACTATTATGTAATCTGATGCATCTGTCAACTGTCGTGTTGACTGAAGTCCAACGTATGGAGATGTTTAAACGAAAATCACAAGGGGAACTGTTAATGATAAAAGTCAAAACAGAATGCTAGCTTCTGTCAATTATACTTTCGGAGCAAGACTTGTCTAGCAATACCGTGATTGAGCAATATGAAAAATAACAGGATAAGTTAATCCATCAGTGATTTGTGGGGGGTGTCACATGTGTTTAGGCTTTCAGCAATATTTCCATGATTATTGTTTAATTTTTTAATTTTCATGTAGCATCTTTACGATAGCATGAATTGAACTGTTACCGCCACAGAGTTATCAATCACAAATTCAGAATGGCATTTATGAAACCAGAAATGGTTATAGTTAAAATTTATGTTTTTAAGTGTAACACGCCCATTATTTTACGAGTATTTCATATCAGCAGTTAAGGGACACTCAAGGCTATCACACAGCATGTCGTGTTAAAGCTCAGTACTTCAGATATGATTTCTGGTATCTTTTTCTTGTCAACGTATATCATAACTAAATATAATCAGAAAGAAATGTAGGTGAAATCAGTCGAATTCTGTTCATGGACAGTAATAATAAAAAAATATAATCTTCGACAGAAAACATAAGGCGCAGAACTGGATGACAACGCATTATATGAGGAAAAAAACTGCGAAGTAATCAGTTATTAAAAAACATTACTAACAATCGAAATTAGTTCATCAATTAAATCATTTTCATATTCCACTTCTTAAAACGTACTAAATATTTTGCATTATTTTCTCGTATGCGAATATTTGTAAGATAAAACGATAAACGTAGGTCACATGCAGTAGATAATAGTAAGGAATGTATACATTAGCTGTTGGTAAAACTCGCATAACAGTTAATATAATTTATAGTGCAATAAAATTAGTTAGTGTCTAAGGGGAACTATTTATACATAAATTTTTTACTGCACGCGCCCCACGTTTTCTATTTGAATCTTATAATTATCTTCCGTGGAGAAATTATTTTAGCCTTTTGGTACGTTTGAAAAACTTCGTGCATTAAACCAATCTTTTTAAGAATTATTTGTGAAACAAACGTACTGTTGTATTATTTGTGTTGTTTTAATAGTGTATAATTAAATTAACGTGGAATTCTTTTACACAGAATGATTCAGAAACACTTTTATAAACTTTGAGAGCAGGTTCCTTACACCAAAAGAAGAAAAAAAATGTCCACATAAATATAGATCCGGAAATCCTTAGTTTTTTAGTTCATAATGAACGTTTAGTTTGAAGTGTTGCAAGGCAACCGAAAGTATAATAATGTTTTTTTTTTTTTTTTTAGATCACTGAATAATGTAATGGATACAAGTATGTTGATGCCCTCATATGTATTCTCTATTGCAGATGGAGTATTTAACAGGGTGCGACAGTACATTATCCGACGTGTGCATGTGAGTAGGGAAGCAAGAGGATGTAATTTCAAACATTTACCGCGAGTTTCTGATATTAGCATCGTTGTAACTGTCATAAAATTAGAAACTCACGGTAAATATTCGAAATGACATCCTCTTTCTTCCTGACACTTGCATTTTAAAGAATTTCTGTAATTATTAATCCGTAATTGAAAGATAGTTTCTGGTGAAACTAATTCCTTACATTAAATTCTTAGTTTTAAAAGTGACTCGTGTCAACCTGCTGACATATTTGGTAATTTCCTAATCATAATATTTTCCCGCCTGTCTGCATTCGTTAATTTAGTACATTATTTTTATTATATTTTGTGTAAAATTTCTTTTAAAAAACCTAAAGTACTTTTTAAATTAAAATAAGCCAACATACATTACATGAGCATCATATCGAACAACAAAACACTGCATAAAAATTATAGCTTATTAAATATTGCTATTATGTAATATCAGTTGGTAACAAAACCTAACTTCTGCATATTCCTAGAAAATTTTATTTATGAAATAAAAATTGTAATATGTTTTGCTAGTAAATTTAGAAACATTAATAATTTAATTTAACATAAATGAAATGATTCAGTTTGATTCAGCGCCTACTATAAAAATACAAATATCTAGACGCATTTTTCACTAGCAAAATATTATCAGCGATTGAAAATAACAAGATGTGTTCAGAGTTGACATTCAAAAAATATCTTGTTCATGTTTTCAGAAATAGTCGAGACAAACTAAGATGCATGAATTATCACTTGTAATAAATTATTGATAATTTGGCTTAAATGTATGTTTATCCTTTGTTTCTAAGTATCATACGCATATCCTTTAAACATTCGTCAATTTGAGACAAAGCTCGTGTTAGCCTTCGGCAGCTTAAATTTTAATTATGATTTTTATATTGTTAATCTTACGCATTTCATTGACCATTCATATATTATTTCACGTTCAAAAATTTAAACCACAAAAATTACAGGTTTTTAAATGTCAAAAATAACTTTTCCAACTTTCTTTTACATTGAGTGATTTACGTACTTTTGTATAAATGTTAAATAATAACTACCCCTGCGCCGCCTTCGTGTACTTAATACCACGTAATAATCATGCTCTGCAAATGCTACAGCATTATTATTTTAACGTGAAAGCCTCTACTAGAGTTCTAGTTTAGAATCAGCGATTTTTTTCCTTGACTTCTTGGTACTATATAACAAGTACTTAATTTCACAAATCAATATTTATGTGTGTTTGCATGCTAGTCGTTATATACTAATTACACGACACCACATTTAAAATAGGACAATGGCAGTTATTAACGAATCACACCCGTGTTTTCATGGAACAATAGGATAACTTGTTGAAAACAATACCCAAGTGCAGTCAGTCAGGTTCAAACTCACCATCTGAGGCAAACAAAGACCAACTTCTTTGATGCGGTTCCTTTACCGCTTCATAAGTAAGGTAGGACAATTAATGCACTCTAATATTCTACAAGGGTTTATTTTTAAATTGTGTCACACATTAACATTTCGTGTTGTACTTTATTTTATTTTTGTACGGTCTACCATTTATATTTTGTATAACATTTTCAGTAGGCTCCCATTTTTAAATATATTGAACTCGTTTTGCATGTAACACGTTTCGTGTAAAAATGATCAAAATTACTCAACATTTCATGTAAAATACATTTAAAGGCAATCCATAGTTTGCGTGCGATTCCTTCACGGTCTTAGATACCAGGACTTTTTAAATATTAACCTGTATTATGTATTAATGTCCCGCATTTCAACAGTGAAATCAACATATATTTTACTTACATCCTGTAAAGCGGTTTCACTTTCTTACTTTAGTAAAAAGAATATTTAATTTTGTATACCAATGTATAATTTAATTAATTTTTTTCTTCATCGGCTTCGTAAATATGTCTTGAAATAGTCGCGAACATATACAATCCTTTAATGTTTTGAGAAATTATTTTAAATTGTTTTTTTTACAAGTCTTTGCAGTAATGTTTTTTCGTAACTGTTAATACAATAAAAAAAAAAATGCCTGCAGCACCGGTTTAATTGTTTTGCTCATGAAAGTGTGTGCAAAAATATACCATTTCATGAAACAAATGGTATTTTAAATGTGTACTCTACTCCAGATTGTACTAATAAATGAGGTTGCTGTTTTCAAAGCGTGTGTGAATGTTGCGTCGGCTATCTTCTTGTACATGGCACAAGGGTAAAGGAAAATGTCAAGTGTGACAGAAGTGCATAAGTGTGCTGATTTATGATGCTGTAACAGGAAACGTTAGGTTAATTTTGAATATACTGGGGACGAAAGTATTTTTGAGAGAGGAGTTGTTAAAATGTTTATGTTAACTTAAATTTACAGTTATGCTTTAGGAAATGTTCGTTTTTGTGACTGCATCATGAATGCGAACAGTGTTCAAGGTATGTGTAGACTTAGTTTACCCAAGTATGTTTCGATCGATGGAGACTTATCAAAATTGGCTAAATCCTACTACACTAACTAGAAAATATATATCATTATCATTAACGAAAGCGTACGTTATGAATTTCTGCCGAGTAACAGCATACTTTGTTTAGAAGTAATCAAAGCAAACAGTGTATTATCATTGACCACCTCAGTACAAGGAGGGGCAATCACTATCAGCTCTTCAGTAGAAGTTTGCTGTTATCTAAGGAAAGGACAAATAAAGAAATGATTATATGACCTTATTCGATTTAAATATGTATTAATGTCACCGTCATCAAAACAAATAGCATGCTAATAATACTCGAATACATTATGAAAACTGTTTTACCAGGACACGAAAACTGAAATCATTTCAAACGGTTTTATTTATGTGTCTCAAAACGTAATAGATTTTTTATTCTGGTTTTGCAGTTCCATTAACGAATACATGTACCACTGGCTAGAACACTTAACATTCGAGGTGGATTATAAATATAGTAAAACACTTTATAAATATTGCATCCACACATAACTTCATAAAAATTTCATCTTCATATAAAACACTTCGTAAAGTTGTATCAAATTTGTACTATTTAAATACTATTTATATAATTTTCGTTTAGAGAAATGTTTTTACTACACCTAACAAGAGATTTAGAGCAGGAAATGTCGAAAGCTCTCTTAAATTAATTTTAGATTTTTAAATTAAGGAATGGCAGATTTAACTTGTATAGAAGCCACATAGTAAGAAGAAATGAAATTAGTATCTAAAATGTTTTTAATTTTACAAACAATTTAATTTTGATGCACCTCAAAATTGATTTAAGTATATTATTCTTTCTAAAAGCGAGAAAACTCCTGGCAATCTAAACGCAAAGAGTCAGTCTCAAAGTGAAATAATAACTACATAAATTAAGTGTTGTTCTAATGAAAGATAATGTTAAATCTTTCATTACGTTGTCCTGAAATCGTGGAATGCTCTTGTTGTATAAGCAGTTTTAAAAATGTGTAAGTCAAAATTATCTTCTCCACAGACCTACAAAAATTTCTGTTTTCACTTAACGACAAAGAATTTTATTTTGAGCAAATTACTCTTTTTAAAATATAAAATCAATTTGAAAATCCAATGAGAAAAAAATTTTGGACTGATAATCACTATATAAAGTCCTAATAAAATTTAAAGGAAGGAAATAACTTTAAAAATTTTATAATTGTTGACATAAGAATTTTTATAACAGATTTCACTTGATCTCCTGAGAACGTTTAATGGGCAAAACTCGAGAAATAATTTCCTAATCCAAGTAATGACATCAACAGCGAAGAGGAATGTTCAACTACTTTGAGCATCATTTGTTTCTCAAAAAAAAAATAATAATTTGTGGCGACTATAGATTACAGCTTTTATTCAGTTACGTTAATTTTCTTTGCACATTCATTTCATCTGTCCAGGGAAAGAAAGCTACTGAAGGGTAAAATTTGCAGTACGAAATTAAATAAGGTATATTACGGAAAATATTTCACAGAAAATTCAGAGGTAGAGAAACCGAGCGATATGGCGTACTGATAACATGTTGGACTCGCATTCGGGAGCATCTGACTTCGAGTCCCTGCTCCAATTATCATGATTTAGGCTTGCTGTGGTTTCCCGAAACTGCTCCAGAAGATACTAAGACGGTTCTTTAACATAGGTCATGTCCGTTTACACTCCCAGTTTGTGACCTTGTGTAAAGTTTTTTTGTTTTGGCGTTCTCTAGTGACTTCTCTGTCGACTAGACGTAACGCCCAATCTAAAAAGATAAAAATGAGTTCGTATTTTGAGCATTGCCTAGAAGATTTTATATCAACTGCTGCACAGGCCGTTTGGAATAAAATAAGCACTAAATTTTACCTTTTGAATAATATCACTAGCCGTTACTGCATACAGTTCAATGTTAACCATAGTGGCTTTACTCCTTGTATAGTTGCCAGAGAATTATCAAATATAGTTCCGTGTATTTTCCTATTTTTATACGATAATACTGAAATAAAATCTACTGAAAACTACATACTTTTGGTTTATGCTGTTAATAAACAATTTAATCAAACTATATAATTTTATTCCGACAACACAATATATCTTACATGTCCAAGCATCAAGTGACGTATCCAGAGAGGTCAGACATTTCCCGTCACTAGCTGTTAGACGCGGAAAGATATGAATTGGCAGAAAATCGAAATTTAGCATGTTTTTTTTTTTTTTTAAGTTCACACTTTATGCCGAACCGCCTATAGAGCACAGTCAATAATCAATATTACATCAGAGAAACTAATCAATTAAGTAACGTAACTTTCAAAATAAAACCATGGAAAAACATAAAAGTTGTGGAACCATATCGCGTTACAGCTTATATCGCAACGAGTACGTGTGGTTTCACACACTGTAAAAAATTTTTTGTTCTTTTACAAAGAAAAGCCTTGGAAACTCAGTTGCCAAAGAAATTCCTTGTAAAACTACAATGGTTATCCCTGTAATTAAATACAAAGTATATGTTTGTAAAATTACAAGGACTAGCCTTGTAGCTGTACTTTCAATAAGTAAAAAAATAAATTTAAATGTTCGTTGTACTTCATAAATAACACTGAACTTATTTATCATATAACTCTTGAATAAAGGACGTAAACAAGAGATTATTTTGAAAAATAAAATATTATCTCGGGAGGGGCTGGGTTCCGAACCACTATCCCTACACTGAGAAACCACATATCTTATCCCTAGACCACCGCAACTCTCATACTACAGAAAAATTTATTTATTTGTATGCATTCAATGTATAGTTCAGTAATAATTATTCCTTTTAAAGCACGCAATTAACATAAATATTCACTTTATTCCAGAAAATACTTTTCATAGGTTGTGATCTTTGCATAAGTAATTTCCGGCGAACTTACGATTTTTGTAGGCTACACATTTTTTTTTTCTAAATTTTCTTGCAGCAAACAAAACTCTTTAAACGTCATAAACTAATAATTTTACAAGGAATATTTTCAACATTTACAAAAGATTGTACAACTACGAAGAAGTGCCTTGTCATATTTTACAAAATAATTTACAGTGCAGGAACTGTCGGTATAGGTACAAGGAATTCCTTTGTAGTATTACAAAGTTTACCCTTGTAACTTCACGAGCTAATGATTTTACAAGGATATTGTTTGTACTTTTACAAGGACTTGTAAAAGTACAAAGGATACCTTTGTAAATTTTACAATTTTTTTTTTTTTTTTTTTAGAGTGCATCAATCCTCACGTAACACGGGAAACACACTTTCAGCATCTGTTTTCGACAATTGTTTGGGCGGCAATCATCGATGTGATGCTAATTGGACCACATGTGTTCCCCGCACGTATCTCTGGAATTGCATATCGGCACTTCTTGGTAGAAGACCTGCAACACCTGCAACCACTAAAAGTAAGAGTCAACATGTGGTAAATGCACGATGGGGCATCGCCACATTTCAGTCGCACAGATTGGCAATTCATAGACTTGCTGTACCCAGGGCGATAGATCGGACGTGATGGGCAAAGGGGTGGCCCCCAAGATCACCTGACCTAAACCTAGTTGACTGGTTTTTGTATGCGTTCACTTGGAGGCGATGGTTTATGCAACTGAAGTGGATAATGCAGACGAACTCTGGTGACGTATTCAAGAAGCATGCCGCTCTGTACAGGCTAATCCCTGTATGTTGCAACGTGTGCTCTATAGGTGGTTCGGAATAAAAAGAACACACAAAAAGCCCTGTTAAAGTTCTATTTTCAAATAACTCGTATCCTTCCGCCCGTAATGGCTAGCAACGGGACATGTCTAACCTCTCTGGATTCGTCACTTGATGGTTGTGCGTGTAAGATAAATTGTGTAGTCAGTAGAAATCTACATGGTTTGTTTAAAAAATTTTGTTAATTAAATTATTTAAAATACAATTACGTCAATTTAGTTTGATTTTGTTTCAGTATTGTTGTATTTAAATAGGAAAATACATGGAACTATATTGTGTAATGTTGCATACAAGTAGTAAGGGAACTATGTTTAATGCTGAATTATATGCTGTAACGGCTAATAATACTTTTCAAAAGTTAAATTTTTAGGGCTCACTTTATCCCGAACGACCTATAGTAATGCGAGCGTCGCATTCGATGGGCGGTTTTTTTTGGAGTATATGCTGTGAAACTGTGTAACCTATTCACAAAAAAAGCTAATAAATGTAATTCATTCATATTCCAAATAAATAACTAATAAGTTATATAAAATATTTTTGTCAACTAATTCATTTCACTACTTACTAACCCATTATCTTATCATAAGGGTCTTGCCCAGTGACACTTCACCAAAAACATTGTTACTTGTTGCCTTTAACGTGAAATTTCTGGGGAAACGGTCCGTATTAGCGGATTTTCTCAAGTCGAACTTTTATATTACTGTTTGCATGTCATATCCAACCATATTAAGCCAGATGTTACAAAGTTTTAAGCATCGAGGGTTTGTAAACCCCTATTTAAATCAAGACGGGATGTTCGTTTTGTAACAAACATTTTTCTACTGTGGTGTTTCCCTACTCCAGTAGTCTGTGTACGAAATTTCATTACTCACTTTGTTTTCTCGTCCAGTTACATATTTCCATCTGCACCTTTGAGGTCGCATTACTTCCTCATACGTCATACGTTACAACCGGCCCAATGTTGTGTACATGTTTTCTTATTTATTTGACCTCCGGATTTTACTCCCGCCGGGTTAGCATGTAATAACTACTCATATTATGAAGAGTGTGTTTCTCAACTAGGAGGACAATCTTCGCATGCGAGCTCCTAAAGAAAAATTAATACGAAAACATATTTTGCATTTTTCACCTGAACTATACGTGTACTAAGGGAGTAATGAACGTCTAAATTTGAAATTTTAGAACAGTATTTTCCCAAAATACAGGAAACTATCTGCCATAAAATCGGTATTATCCTCATAGCTTATGGTATTGGGGTCTTCATACCAACAGCAAATGCTGCTTGATACCTTTAACTCTTATGAAAATAACAGAGATGGCTATCCTCTTATTGCATACAACTTTTTCACCGCTAGGTATTTCGAACATCCGAAGATGGTTAATTGAGTAATGTTACCTGTGTAACGAAAAAGGCGTTCTTGTTGCAACTGTCTAGGAACATCGTTTTCTTTCAAATCACAAATGAAGTTGCAGCGATAGAGCTAAAGAAACTAATATCAGTTACGGTATCGTGAGTAAGAAACACGTTGTAAAATTTGAATGTCTACCTCCGACACAACAAAACTCGCATGTACGCGATATTGCGTATGCTCTTTGTTCTGTAGCTTAGAAGTAAAATACTCATCTGGAGCATTACTTAACGACAAAATACAAACAAAAAATAAGTTGTTTGGCTGCAAACCCACTACGTGAAAACGGATGGGTTGTAATCTCTTTTAAGCATTTGAAATGCAAAAATCCATAATAGGCTACATATTTCTGTTCTAAAAATTGTACACTACTGTACGTTTTTACTGCACATGGCACTGTTTTTGAGGAATTAAAAATTATTTTCAAACATTTCCGATTCCGTACGTAACAAAATTTATCATATAAAGTTATTTAAGGATGTGAATATAAGGCAATATTTTTGTTTGCCATGCACGACAGATAATCGATCCAAAAGGAAAAAAAGTTGAAATTTTTGGTTTCAAATTCACAAATAGGTGTCTGTCGGCGTCATTTTTGCACAGCAATTTTTTATTTACTGATTTTGTTTCTGTAATAGACACAGGTGTATGGACTATGTGATGTTTAACATTAAAAAATACATGAATTTGGAAAAGTAAGGGTTGCGAGACTTATGTTGCGAAATGTACAGGTAGTCCATCAGCACTTCGGTATGAGGCAATCAACAACAAACCCATAAAAAGTATCGTCAAAGACTAATTTCATACCAACCCTGCCCTCAAGGGGAGAACTCGTAAATGTTATCACCAAACTCCAGAAATTAACATCATTCAAGTCTGCATGTTTATTTATTCCTTGACCAATCTGTGGCACCTATAATACTAAATAACTGATACAATGCTGCTAAGGGATGTTGCCAAACGTTACAATGAATGTTCGAAACTGTCACCTAGTGTAGTTACACATGAACGAACACGTCTCAACATAGACCTGCGAACATGTCCAAAATGCCTGTTTGACCACGCATATTCCACATGTTTAAAAATTCCGATATTGTAATACCTTCCGATTTTCGATTCGACTCTTCACATGTCCCCACAAATAAAAGTATAATGGGTTCAGGTCAGATGAGCGTGAGGTAGGTGCAACAGGACTCGATCGAATAATCCACCTACGATCGAATGTTTGACAGTCAGTCTGCAGGTAGTCCACAGATTATTCGATTGCCTGAAGACGAGAACAGATTCCGGTTCCCAAAATGTCACATCTGTTGTCGAAGGGAGCTTCAGATTATTGTTTGTGTTGTTGTGTTGTATTCTGGCATGTCTACGACCATCTCTGTTACAATATTAAATTGTATTTTCCTGGTTGTCTTTCGCCCATCACTGTCATACATCTTGTTTGGTCCTTGTCTGTTTAATTTTTCCTTTTTCGTTTTTTTCGTTTTTGGTTTTATATTATACATCGACTATATTTCTATTTCGGAACTATTTGTATGATTTTTGACTACGGCCATTTCTGGGTTCGTTTGTTTGATTCTTTCGTTCATGTGTTGCTTATTACATTGTGCGTATTCCTATTACGTTACTGCGGGTTTTCTGTGCTTCAACAACATTCAATAGCGATGATGTATGTCTAACAATGCTTCGTATAATTTGTCGTGAGGAACACGAATGCGTAGTCTGTCCCCTTAATTAAGAAACTCTCTGTACATGTAGGGTATTTCTGAAACATGTAACCACAATTTACCAGTTGATTTCTAACGTGAAAAGAAAACAATTGTTACAGGGTACCCATGATCCATCTATAATATTAAAGGCTGTAGAAGTCCCTAAAGTCGAAGTCAGAAATGCATATTTAGTGGGATACTATAAAAAATTACCTACTTGTGCTAGAGGTATAAAATTTGGTGTACAAATTAACTTAACCTCGATCTGGAATAAAATAAAGGTACGTGCACTATAAGTACACCCTTCATTACATAAAAAAATTTGCGCCCGATTGCTGTACTAAACATGTTAATGGTCTCAAAATAGTGATGTTTTATGCCGCAATGTAAAACTGTGTGTCGTAAAAAAAGTGCTCTTACTGTAACCCTCTAGGTACTCGCCATTAACGAGTAAAATTCACCCAGAGACTTCAGCTGTGGCAATAGTCTGGTGACTAGGCAGTACTTGCTGCATCCAGGGGTACACTATCGTGATTGTAACATGGTGTCAGAAACTAAATAATTTTCGGCACGGACTAAGTGGCAGTAATAAATTATACGTAATTAGGAAAGATTCTACATCGAACGTCAGTCGTGTTTGGTGCCACATTATGAAACAAGAGAGCAGAAAAGAAAAAAAAAAAAATGAAATAACGTTTCAGTGCAACTGAACTGAACTAGCCGTGCTTTTTTTGTTAGCAGGTTGCACTAATGTGTGGATAGTGGAAAATATACTGAAATTCCAACGGAAAGCATTACCAACGTGAATTGTTTATTTGAAGATGTATTAAATGTTGTATGCACGTTGGTGACTTTCATAGCAGTTTTCCTCTTCACACAGCCCCCCTTTTTTACCAAGTCTCTGGCCTACCTCGATGCCATAATACCAACTCGTTGTGCACTGTTATGTCATTGCATACTGTAACTACTGTAGCTTCACTACTTTGCAAGACAGGGTCATGGAATCAAACACTAATTCGGAGTTGAAGGAAATGGTACTGATGTATGGTGAGCAAGAGGAAATGGAAGGAAGCCTTCAAGTTTGTACAGCCAACGATATCATAGACGACGTCAGCCTAACAGTCACAAGCTCGGAAACTTCACCCAGCAATTATGAGAAACAGTTTTTTTTTTTTTTTTTTTTTTTTTTTTTTTTTTAGGCGAGGTGGACCGGGTCAACACTGGGGTGTTCGAACCCCTAATTTTTATGAGGACGTTTTGGAGAATGTAGTGCAGACCCTTCTTACAGCAGTCGTGTACCCGCAAGGGCAATGAGTGCATCGAATTAAACAGTACGAAGTGTACTAATGAACAGTGCAGTATGAGATAAATTCAAGCATTGCAGCCAGCGGACTATGCACTTCGTCGATATTATTGTCAATGGTTCCTGCATCAGTGTTAAATACATCCAGATTTTTTTTTTTTTGCTATTGTTCTCTTCACAGACGAAACCACGTTTACACAGATAAGATATTTTAATAATTTAAAAGACTACTTACGGGATGATTGCAACCCACATGCAACTACACTACGAGACTATTAGCAACGATATTCAATCCACATTTTTGCTGGAATACTTGAAAACAGTGTTATTTGGCCATACTTGCTACCGACCCATTTGGCGGGCTTTCAATATTGGTATATTCTGATGTTCATATTGCCAGACATTACTAGATAAGGGTCTGCTCGCCGTCATTCAAAGAATTTGACGACAATCCGATGGTGCTACAACCCATTTCACGAAACTGTTGCGTGACGACGTCAATGAAGCATATCCCGATCGCTGGATAGGAAAGGGCAGACCGGTTTCATGGACACCATGCTCACAAGATCTAATCCCCATTATACTTTTGGCTCTGGGGTTTTATAAAGTAGTTGGTGTACGAAATATCTGTTGAACCCAAAGAGGACTTGTTAGCATAGGTTATGCCTGCTTGCGACAAGGTGCAAATCACGCCAGGGGTCTTTCGAAAGTTATTGCCCATGTAATATAGAATTCCTATATGACAGATTGAGAATTCTAATGTGTTTAATCTATGTTAATTTTTGTAATGCATTTTAAAACGCTCATTCTATGGTCAATGAAACTCCGAGCTAGGCATAAATTTGTTTTTTCAAGTTTGAGTATGCTATGAGAAATTATGTTAAAATTAATACAACATCTGAGGTTGTAAACTATACTAAGTTAAAGTCACACTTCTTTAAGAATTCGAGCAGCTTACTAGGCCAACCAGCAGGCAAACACAACATAGATACAGTCTAAGAACAAGAACCTCGCTACAAAACAATTGTGAGAGAATAACAACGGA
>PNEQ01059253.1:6895-42616 GCA_003012365.1 Medauroidea extradentata
GACTCCAAGTGACTATAGGCTCGTTCGACGTCTCCCGCTGGCCGATATTGTCGTGACTTGCCGCGGAGATTGCTTACACGGTAGAGAGGCCAATCTCTGTGCAAACATAACAAACGTAAATGACAACACATCAAAGTTCGTTGCCAATTGAATCGCACATTGTGCTCTGTTATGTATAGGAAAGTGAAGTTTAGTCTGCTACGAAATGATAACGCGAATTTTGCATGTCTCTACGTATAAGCATTCTCCGCGGCAAGTCACGACAATATCGGCCAGCGGGAGACGTCGAACTAGCCTATAGTCACTTGGAGTCTAGCCAGTTGTCAGAAAATAATTCGAATTTTGCATGTCTCTACTCATGAGGGTTAAAATATCCAATCTCTGACCACGAAGCAGAACTACAGACGTTCCCGTAAGGAACCGAAACAAAGTGAGGCAAAATTCTTTTCGCGAAAAATAAGGGTCCCTACCTATGCATACCCAAGTCCCGACCATTTGTCCACTAGCTGCTACTCATTGGAACAGCAGACAATGAACAAATAGACAGGGCTTCAGCATGCATAGGATATTTGATTCTAACGTGCAAGTCATTGAATTCGCGAAATTTCATCATCACTAATAATTATAGATGGTGGAATACTGCGGAAATTTTCTGTGTCAACATACTCTTGATGAAAACGTTGTAGCTTGCTGTAGCACATATGATTGGTAGAGATAATTGTACATTGCGGGAAAATTTGACTGTTTGCTGGGTTTCAACGCACGTTCATCTTATGAAAAGATACTGGCTTTCGCTTGTACGCGCAGCTGTTACCCTATTTGACTGAGCCAATTAGAATTCCGATATTGTAATATTTGATGGCCGTTATTGGTCTGCAGACAGCTACGTTGTGTCAGACGTACATCACCCAATCGTATATGTCACAGGAGACTACTATGTTTTCAAGTGCATGCAGGTACAAATAATTTTTGCGATATTCAATCGTATCTAATTATTGGTTTAGCTGTTTCTGATACGTCTCAGTTTACTACAGGAATATCAGAGACATTTGCTGGTGCAATAGTTAGAGAGGATGGTATACCGCGAAAATTTGTCGTGCCAGCATACCCTTGAAAACGGTGTAGTTTTTTGCAACGTGTATGACTGGGTGATATACACCTGACACGACGTAGCTGTCTGCAGGCCAATAACAGACATAAAATATTGCAACAGCGGGATTCTCACTGGCTCAGTCAAATAAGGTAACAGCTCCATGTGCAAGCGAAAGTCAGTGATCTTTTTATAATATGAACGTACCTTAAAACCTAGCAAACAGTCAAGTTTTCCCGCGATAAATCATCTTATTTAGTAATAGTAAATTACTCGTTGACTCAGTCGAATCGGGCGGTGAATTCACCTACACACGACAGCCTGTAGCTGGGCGTTCATTGAAACTTAGCATGGAAAATTTTTCCCACAATAAATCTTCGCATAACAAGCACGCGTCAAATAATTGTTTATTGATTGCTGACCTACTCTCACGCTTGAACAAACGGCATAAGAATATGACCTTAATTTTATACTAGTTTTTTTTATAAATTTAAACTCTTGGAGTTTGAATCTGATAAAAAGCAAGCCGATTTATTTAGCAGCTTTAAAATACAAGCTTTAAAATACAAACTTCAGCTCGGAGAAGTCATTAATAAAACTTTCGCGTGTGTTCTTGTTTTCTCGGAAAATGAACAATATAACATATTTGAACGTAATTTTTAAAAGTAACGTGCAAATTGTCTACAAATAAGGACGGGAAGTTGTCGCGATACGATTTTTGCTCCACTTTGTTCAGTGCCTTATGTCCACGCCTGTAGCTCTGCTTTACTGCCGGTGATGGGGTTCTTTTCACTCAGTATGAATACGGTAATAGATAGCAATTCCCGAAACGTTGCATTTTTTTTAGTTGAATTTAACTTGTGTCGTGTTGTCTCTTGTCTTTTGCTTGTTGTCCACCGTTCACTGTTTTTGTACACATCCATCTTTTTTTTCGTATTGGCAATCTGGGTTTCTTTGTGTTTGTTTTTGTGTGTGGGTGTTGTCGAAATTTTACTAATTATATCTTTACAATTCGTGCTGCAAAATATGTATGAAAACTTACGAATTTCCTCTGGTATTGCTTTTTTCGGTTTTATGTGTTTTACCTGTTTTTTTTTTGTGGGGTTTATTCATTCAACACAAGTTTGGTAAACAAAACATGAGCAATGGCTACAGACATGTAAAATTCGCGTTATTTTCTGACAGCTGACTAGACTGCAAGTGACTATGTGTCCGATCGACGTCTCCCGCTGGTCGATATTGTGACTTGTAGCGGAGAATGCTTATCCCGTAGAGAGACCAATCTCTGTAAAGACGTAACACTCGAAATTACTACACATACAAGTTCGTGGCCAATTGAATCGCAGATTATGCTCTGCTATGTATAGGAAAGTGAAGTTTAGTCTGCTACCACATGATAACGCGAATTTGCATGTGTCTAGTAATGGCGTATTCCTAACACAAACCAACATATTCTTATTTTAAACTCCCATTGCAACTAGCATTTTAAAATCTCTTGAACTGTCACGACCAGGGATCCTGAAATATTCCTGCGCGAGTATGTTTAATCGTCTAGAATGCACATCCACATCTGCAGCCGTACCTTGTGGTAATTGGCAGCTTATTTTGTGCAGAGGCGTCGCTCATTTGTTCGTGTCAGTCAGAATTAACTGTAACACCGCACGTATGTGATTTGCTGGTAGAATTACAAGACGCGAGAGAGCCTTAACAGCCAATCACCGACTTTTAAGGGCGCTGTCGACCGCAATTTTCATCACCATTTTTTATTTTTTATTTGCACCAGATATTTTTTTTCTTATTTAAGACACAAAATGTGACTAAATTTGGCTCTTGTGAAATTTTTTTATCTCTCATAGTTTTCGCGCAATGGCTTGTTAAAGTCATATTTTTGCATGTTTCCGTTTTAACGACTACACTAAAACCAACTGATATACCAAACTCAAAAAAATCACAGTGGATGAAGACACTGCAGGCTACAATGTCATGCTCATGAAATTAAAGAATAAAAATTATTTGAATTTTAAAAAATTGCTGAAACTGAAAAATTAAATTAAAAAAGTTAAATATATTTTAAAAATACAAATTATGTTTATTCTTTAATTTTATGAGTCTGTCATTGTAGCCTGCAATGTCTTTAATCACTGTGATTTTTTTGAGTTTGGTGTATCAGTTGGTTTTAGTGTAGTCGTTAGAACGGAAACATGCAAAATATGACTTTAACAAGCCATTACGCGAAAACTATGAGAGATAAAAAAATTATTAAGAGCCAAATTTAGTCACATTTTGTGCCTAAAACAAGATAAAAAAATATCTTGTACAAATACAAAATAAAATAATGATGATGAAAATTGCGGAAGAACACAGAAGTCATTGAAACATGTTGGCGCGGAACTATTTTTGCAAAAATTCAGTGTCCTCACTTATGACTAGAGCCCGGAAAATTTCCCTGATTCAAAAACCTACATGCGAGAATCCATTTTCCTACGCATATTCAAGCCCCGTCTATTCGTTCATTGTCCGCTGTTTCTCTGAGTATCAGCTAATAGACAAATGGTCGGGGCACAGACTAAATAGTAATACAGACGTGAAATGACGTGGCGGCTCGTTTGATAATTGCGAACTCCGGTTATTGGCTGCCCGAATCTGTTGATACCTGCCCCGTGTATGTTTGGCTCCTGCATGTTACGGCAGGTTTCATATTGGCCTGGCTGCCGGCTAGCAGGGCAGCCGCCTTACGCTCATTGGCGGTAGGTATTTCCGCCATGTTGCTGGCCAGGAACGCCATTTTGCTGGCGTGTGCGACTGAGTTCGCCGAACTACCAGCTATTTCACTTCTGTATTCCTAAATATTCTGTGGTCGGGGCTTGAGTATGCACAGTACAGTGAATTCTAACATGCAGCTCATTGAATACGCGAAATTTTCCGGCCCCTACCTATGACTCTTCTGATAAATTGCTATGCGTTCTACATATTTCGCACAAGTCGTGATAAATTCATAGTTGTTCTCTTGCGCATATTTCAAACTACTTCACTTAATTTAACTGGATGATTCGCACCAAAATACAAAATATTGACGGAGACCTGAAAAATTCGCATTTTTTTTTTTAGGCACAAGCTATAACTCCAGCAACTGTAAGTTCGTGTCACTTTCGCAACTGACCCGTGACTTCATGTCACCTCGTACAAGTCGCTGACCTAATACAAATGTAACTAAATGCTGGCCCGTATCACTGTGTCAGCGAGCAGCTAACGAACAGCTGATGTGTGCTTGAGTGCTCATATATTCTTGGAGTCTAATCTACAGATCAGTGAATCCGAGAACTGTTCCGGTCTCTAGATATTAACAAAAAATTGCAGGTTCGCTGATTTGAATAGGCTAGTCTCCAAGAAAATGTGCGTACTCGCGTCGACAGCAGCTGTTCGCTGGCTGCTCGCTGAGACAGTGATACCACAAGCTTAGAGCTACTTGTTATTGGCGAAACGTATTTTGTACCAACTTGTTTCAGTATCTCAGGCCAAGGTCACACTAGAGGTCTTAAACCTGTTCAGTTAAGTCATGGCCGTTTATATAGTAGAAGGCCGGAGTCTTGAATGTGACGACGCTGCATCGGAGGCCTGCTGCCGGTCGCTCATTGGCTGCCCCAGTCAGTGTAGACGTGTACACGCCACTAAAGCTGCATCTATACACGTTGCAGAGACTAGTATGGCCAAGAAGTGAAAAGCAGCAGGCCCCCGATGCAGTGTTGCCACATTCAAGACTCCGGCCTTCTACTAAAGACGGCCATGGTTAAATACATTCGCCAGCCATGCTTGTTCGTGTTTACAGTTTTTGCTAGGTTACATGACTGAAAAAACTCAAAGAACGTTCTAACCGCAACATATTTGGAAACTGGAATAAACTATATTTAATTATTATCCCATCTTTGCTTAACATTCGTGACTTTTTAATTTTCATATTGCTTCTAACTGCACTGCTGCTGCTGCGTGTAAAGAGAATACAGTTATTTTACACCTGTGAGTTAATATAGTTTAACGAGTTCAAAATGTCGTACATAAAAACAGCCATATTTGTTTCACAGATCGTTACTCCAAGCAGCCAATAGGAGAGAAGCAATGAAGATATGTCGTTCGAAACTACACATGAAACCAGTTTACTTTGAACGAGAGGAGACTGCGATCTGAACTCGTTCTCAGCTCGTATAACCGCTCCATAAAACCTTTGAATATATATACTATATTCAAAGATAAAACTGAACATGTTTGAGTGAAGTAGTGCTGTATTCAGTGTGACCGCGGCCTTTGTACACGTCCGCAGCTGATTCATGGTTATTAACTAGCGTGAATAGGTACATTGGGGCTCATTAGACTGTGACGATCAGAATAATATCACTGAAATGAGAGCCTCCCTTGATAGCAAAATAAGCTTGTTTCAAGCTTGAATCAAGCTTGACATTACAAGTCTGCAAACTTGCAGCAAGCTTGTCATGTCAAGCCATAAGCTTGAATCAAGCTAACTAGTCTCCACACGACGAGCCTGCAGCAAGCTTGCGAGGAAAATTTGATTCAAGTTTGCTGCAAGGCAGGATACAACTGTAAAAAAATAGGCTTGACTAGAGCTTGAATCAAACTTACCAAATAGGGCTTGTAATGGCAAGCCTAAATCAAGTCACTTGCAGGCTTGCCACAAGCTTACATGCTATCTGGGTCACGTCTGGTATTTGCAAGTATAATCCCTAGACGCTGAGAGTAAAAAAAAAAAAACATCCAATCATTGAACACGAAGCAGTGCGGCAGACGTGCACAAAAATATCAAAACCAATCGGTTCAAAAATAAAAGTGACTCTACACGTGATTAGGCCTGCATTTTTTAGCTTGAATTGTTTTGTCTCAAAACCCTCTGTTTCAATCTTGCCATGTCAGTAAGTAGCAAATCATGAACGTGGTACAAACATAAAGTTGTTTGAATTCCAGTTAATGTTCAACGTAAACGCTAATTTTTCAGCTCCCTAGCCATCGAGTACTAAATTATATTACACAGATTTAAATATTGCTGGTTATATAACATTATTGCTAGAACAACGACACGTTTGCGTCTAAACACTCATTTCTTAAATAAGTAGAATTATTTTCGCAAGCAACACTAGAGCTGTAATTGTTCACTTGCGGCATTGAAACAAATATTTGTATAATTCTTTTCACCTAAAATCACTGGTTCTACTGATTTTATGTGAATGGTATTTTTTTCTAGTTATTTGACATGTAGTACCTGCAGAGATTTTTTAAAAGTCGTGACAATTGTGGAGAAGAAGCGCGCACATGTTTGAGTTTTGAGAAACAGGTAATGACATGTCAAACACCGGTATATTTTCGTTAGTTTAGTTGAAAACTATATTTGGGTAGTTTACGCAGTAATGGTAGTATAGCGAAAATTTATTCCGATAGAAAAAACAAACTTTGCTTAGTAGTCATGTGAACGAAGTTTATTGATAGTTCTGGAAAGAAATGTCTAGAGCCACAATTTGTTAGCGAAAGGATTTAGGCATTAATTGGCTTGACTGTCTTGTGTTCACATCTGCAGCCTTGCTTGGTGGTTAGTGATTGGGTGTTTTAACTCTCGCTTGTCTTGGGTTTCTTCTGGCAAATCACAAACCTATAATGCCACAATTGTCTTACGCTGATTGGGGCAGTCAAATGAGAGACATGTCATGCTGCCTGTAATCATGAAGCAAAACTGCCCATTTGCATGTATGGCATTGAAGCAAAATGGCGCAAAAATCTTTTCGCCACAAAATCGAGGCTCTAGCGAAGTTTAAACCAAATCCTGACATAGTTATTTTTGACCAATCTAAATACAAAAACTCAGTACGCTAATATCTGTAAATGTTGGTTCAAGCAATTCAGCTGTGCGTAAATTTGTTGCGGGAAGTATATGCTGATTAATGAGTAACTGTCATGTGTACGGGTATGTTTCAAAGGACGTAAGTATGTTTCCTAACATTACAATCAAGTTAACTAAACTTACTTAATAATATATATAACATCTTAAACTAATCAATGCATTGAGTCTAGTTCTATTTTCTTCAATACTTCAATATTTTCGTGAATTTGTCTCATGAAGATATAAAATATTAGTATTTATAGAAAAGAAGTAAGTAAATATTATGTTGTATTTCACGTAGGGACAAGCGCTTCAGAGTTCGACTTGCGTCGATGGTGGTTTTAGGAACGTTTGCCCAAGTTGTCGTCGAGATCGGTTCCCAGAACTATTCACACAATCATGCGGCGGAGTTTGCAAACAGCGCGCGCGCTTGCCCGAGGCGAGTGACCAAACCCTCAGCCATGTTGGGGGAATTCAAAATTGTTTGCGGGTCGCGGCACGGGTCTTCCGACTCCCGATTGCAAACATGCAGCGTCGGGTCACGTAGACAAACTGCGACCGACAAAATGAAATACCAACACTTCTTAGCCAAGCGGAAACCCCGTTTGAAACCACCGGAGTTTATACGGTTTCTTACGCACACATTTCACATGGCTCTCGGAGCTACGGACAAATTTGTACGTTCCTCGGATTGCTTTCTGAACGTTCAATCACACCTGCGGTAAAAATATCTATTTCAAGTACTATATTTCACACTCTTACTGTACACTCACGCCAAAATAAATGTTAAAATTACAAGGAATTTCTTTGCATATGCAGTATGAACCTTTATAAAATATGGGTTTATAGAGTTACATGGATTTCCTTAGAAAAATAACTTAAAAAACCATTGTAGTTTACCAAAATCATATGTTTGTCGAAAAAAAAATGCACTCGTACACAAATCATGCGCCCTGTGGTAAGCATTCGATGGAATAAAGTAAATATTCATTTTAATTTCGTGTTACAAAATTAAAAAAAAAAAAACTTAAGAATTTGAACTTTACATTCAATGTACGCAAACAAAAAAAGCTCATGTTTTGTAAGACAAGTTGGTTTAGTGGTGAAGTGTACGGTTAAAAAGCGCAAGAGCATATTTTCGTAGCATGAGTTTTCTTAACAATAATTCCACGTAAAGTTATTTGTCTAGCATTTATTTAATAAACAAATTCACTGCCATGATCAGAATAAAATTATTCTCGGTACAAGTACGACTGCAAGGCTTAACCTTACAATTTTAAAACCATATTCTTTGTATTTTTTTACGAGAAAGCCTTAGTAGTTATACAAAGAATTTCTTTGGCAACTAGGTTTCCAAGGATTTTCCTTTAAAAAGTACAATTTTTTAAAGTGAATGGTATGAGTACTTGCACAGAACGAGGATACGTGTGTATCGTATTTGGTTGGAACGATGTCACACAAAACAACTAGAACTCGAATTTCAGGTGAGCCACCGTTATGTCGGAGTTACAGTTTTGTAGCTTAGCCTACTAATCTTATAGTGACCAAGTTAAACTAGGGTTTCAACGATAAAACAGATAAATTCTCAATGTTCGAATTTAAATGACAAAGTAAAAAACATTTTCGACGTAACATTTTAATGAAATTTTGCAATAGGATATCGTATATATATATATATATATATATATATATATATATATATATATATATATATATATATATATATATATATATTTGCTCAGTATTTGATGTGAAACGCTTTTTTTAAATCACACTTAAGACGTTCGGTACTCTAACTAAAACAAAATTGTAAATAATATCACTATTAGTGCTGACTTTCATGAATTTAGTGATGAAGATATTTTTAATTAACGTAGAAACTAATCAAATGAGAAGTAATTAACTGACACTTATGCACAGCGCCCTAAAGTTAAATTTGTTTTTTTTTAAGAACCTTGTAGGAAGCATATTTACGTAAAACGTAGACGTAAATAGCATATTTTTAACTAAATAATAAACTGAGAAAATAACGAAAAATTTATAATTTTTAATTAAATTGGGGCGAATATACGTAACAGATAGAATATATCATATTTAACGTTAATACATTGCTGCGTTTATATAACTACGTTCGTAATGTGCACTAATCCATGAACGGCACCTAAAGAAAACGTAGCGCATAGTTTAATGCCTGACAGAATATCTCCCATCTGCAAGTTTGTAAGTTAAGACACAAAGCTTTTGGAATGGTTTATATTTTCAGTTTCCTCAGCACTTATTTTAGAAAACTGACACACATTTCTAGAGGTTCCTTACACAGAAAATTTTGATTTTTAGCTGCGGCTTATATTTTGTCGAAGTAATAAATTTATCCGGAAAAGTTTGCATATTACGGATATTTCGACAGAACCAATTACTTTGAATTGCCCTCCGCGGGCTCTAGTTTGCAAAACTTTCGCGGCATTCCTAAAGCATTTATTGACCTGTAAAATGCTTTTTTTGCGTTTAACGCGCTGTCAAACACCCGCATTGAGTTATGCCTAAGAGGGGATCTGAAAATTTGGCGCTATTATTTGGCGATAGACTGTAGCTCCCATTGGCCTATAATCACCCGAACACACAATGCGATGTTGTAGGCTTCGGTGCTGGCCTCCGTAGTTTAGTCGGATAGGCGCCGGTCTACGGTGCGAGAGGTCCTGGGTTAGAACCTCGGCTCGGGCGTGGATGTTGTGTTGTTCCTTCACTTCACCCTCACCGGCTCTTAAGACCACGTTAAATGGCTGCAAAACCTTCCCATCTCATCTAAATTACGGCCTATCTCTATCTAGTACATTAATAATAATACGAAATTTAGTATTATATTACAATAGTAATTTTGCATAGTGTGCATTTTCAAAAAAGCACACATTTTATTCAAACATACGTCGTCGCACAAATATATTGATAAAGAAAAATCTTGTAGAATATTATTTAAATATACTTACGAGACACTATTGTATGTAATGATTGTAATTTTTGTAAATAAATTTGCATAGATTGTCTCGGGTAAGAGATTATGATCGTAAGTCAGCTATCAGCTTTCTTTTAAATTCTTAGCTTTGAGTTGCTGCATATAGTTAGTAATCAAGTTTAATGAAGAAGTATGATCGACCACTGTATTTTCTTGTTTAAAAGCGTGACTAGAGCAATTGATGTTTACGAAGTCTTTAACTGATGATTTGCACACTGAAAAAACGGTTTTGTGGTGACTGCAAAACATTTTGTCAATATGGATCTCACCAAATATTTTTGCACTGGTTACAATATTTTTTTGGTTGTCACTGCAAAACATTATTGGGGAAAGCAAAAAATTTTAGTAGTCACTACAAAAAAATTTGGTGAGGTCCATATTGACAAAATGTTTTGCAGTCACCACAAAACCGTTTTTTCAGTGCACTTACGATCTTATATAGGAACGTTGCCTACTTATAGATTAGCCATTGTCAGTGCAGCTGTCTTCTGATTGGTTGCGCATATTGTAATGGGCTGATGTGATGCGACGATGGATCGATTTTCCAGATGTCACAGCCACAGTCAGACTTCTAGAGTTCCTCTGATTGTACGTGTGCCTGAAGGCGGGACAAGATATCCGTTCACGAAACGTCGCATCTGTTGTGTCGACGGGTGCCTAATTTTATCGCATGTGTTATATTAGTTGTGTTGTCTTATCTTATACAACCATTTCTGTCGCTGTATTCTTTTGTGTTGTCCTTGTTGTCTTTGTCCATAATTGTTGGTATTTTCATGAACATTGTTTGATCCTAGTATGTTTTGACTTTACTTTCAATCTTTTTGGCTTCCATTACATACCGACTACACTCATATTTTGAAATTACTTTTACTGTATGTTTGTTGACTAAGCCCATTTTCGTTTACCCTGGTTTGTTTCTTCGTTTCTTTGCTGCTCATTTTCACGTACTTAGTCTTTTTACGCAACACTGGGTTTTCTGCGACTCAGCACCATTCGCCAGCCGCTTCGTGTATCCAACAAAACACTCCAGTTCGTCAGAGTTGATGTTCTGTCTCACTCGTCATACCGAATTTTAGATGTGTAGCATACATTGCACTTTAAGGACTGAGTCCGAACTGTATCAGCACATACACACCTTGTGGGCATTCCTACGGCGTGGAAACCTTCGTCTCTGAGGTAATCATAGGAAACACAGTTTTAGTAATGTAAATGTTGATAATTGTCTGTGAAATCAGCTACCAACGAACGGCATTTTAAATTCAAGCCAATTCATGACAGGAACATCTGTAACACCACCCACATACTTCAAGAACAGTTTTTATGAAATGTTCTAAAATAACCACCCTCCAAATGAGTATTAATATCTATCGTTTCTAGCAAGTCCAAACACCAACAATCGATGCAATATAGTCTCTAGGACGTCCCTAATACAGCTTATGAATATAGAGGACAATCTTTCTTGAATCGTCTATAAACCTTCAAACACAACGCTAGGACGCTAAGATCTGTCGTCCCTACGACATCCCTAATGCTTCTTATGATGTAGTGATCAGCTGTCGTCTCTGTGAAATCCTAAAGGCCGTCTAATGACGTCGTGAACCATCGTCCCTGGAACGTCTCTAACGTCTTAAAGGATGCTGAAATCTGTCGTCCGTGATGCATCGCTTGTACCTACAAATGATGTAGATACATATCTAATATCTCCAACACCTCTCATGAAAGTTGAGTCCTGTTGTGGCTGGGATGTCTCTAATACCTTTGATCGTTGTAAAATTCAGTTGTTTCTTGAACGTCCCTAATGGCTTCAATGGACATTGTGACCTCTTGTCCCTGAGGAACCCTTAAGACTCCCAATGGAAGCAGATAACTGACTTCCCTGGGATGTCTACAATACTTTTAATATCTCATATATGTGTTAATAGCTGCCGTACTTAAAAGGTTCCCAATATATTCTATGGATATTGGGATATGTTTTCCTACAGTAGTTCGTAATGTGTCCAACAATCGTTTAGAATTAGTATCCATGGCTGGCGGATTTTCTCACGGTATTTCTGTTTCCCTCGCACATACATTCCATTTCTGCTCCGTACTCAACTCTTATCATCCTCGTGAACGCTCAATGCCTCGCAGTTAAGGTGGCAGTCTTGAGAGAACATGTTTTGGGTTTTCGAGACCTATAAGTGCGGAAGCAGTAAGGACGACACAGCACGCGCTTCACATCTCTTCCTAGCCTCTAGTCCCAAGTCACTAAACTGGTGCGCAGTCTTCTCGCCGACAACTCGCCTCCATGAGATAATAAGTAGCGACCCTATCATTTTATTACGTGATATTGAAGATACAGGTACACGCATGTAAGAGGATAGTTTGCATGTTAATTTACAAACGTGTAAACCGGCTTCAACCCATGCTTACACTAACGCATATTTGTACTATTGCTTTCACAAAGATTTGAGCAAATTTTGAAATTAAACTTTGGTAAATACTAAAAAAAGTGAAAATATCAAAGTTGTTATAATACTAAAAGAAGCCAGAGGAATGAAATCAAATTGACATTAACTACTGGAGTTTTTGAAGCAAAACGAAATCACGTGTTGCATCATTTCGTATATTAAAAAACGGGTTCCTATCCAAACAAAATATTACATTTGGAATGTTATGTGCCAAACATAAAACTATATATATATATATATATATATATATATATATATATATATATATATATATATATATATATATATATACACCCTCACTTTAGAGAATAATTGTAAAATTTACACGATATTTTTTTGGAAATAAATACAGTTTGTTTCTTTTAATATACAAATAAATTAATGTATGCGTATATTTCCGACACATTAGTTACATATAACTAGGGCTAGGAATATTTCGCGAGTTCAACGACCAACATGCTAGAATCCATTATCCTGTGTATACCGAAGCCCTACCATTTGTCCATTACCTGCTACTCGTTCAGACAGCAGACAATGAACGAAAAGACGGGGCTTGAATATGCATAGGACATTGGATTCTAGCATGCAGATAATTAAACTCGCGAATTTCTTCTAACCCTACACATAAAAAATAATTATTTGTAGTGCTACAAAATTATTACAGGAAACCCGAAAATCACACTTAAAAGGATTTTGTACGCTTTACGTACAATTATAAAGCAACTATAATTTTTGCATCTGTACACAAATTTCAATATAAATACAAAACGTTGTACATAATAAATACACGTCTCCGTGTTTTAGAAATATTATTTTTATTAGGTTATGCATCTTTTCGACAGCAAGGTCATTAATTTTGTTACACACAAATTAACACAGACTGGAACTGGATGAGAAATCGGCAGTGGCCTGTGTTAACGAACCTACCTAGCGTTCGTCGAAAACGATTTACCTACAGGAACCACTATAAATATAAATCAGGGCGTGTTCAACTTGTTACCGTGTAGAGATTCTTGTAATGTACATACATTACACACACAATTCGACGTTAGGTCAATGTAGAAAATTAGTAAGACTCCAACAAAAAATAAATGTTGGACCTACGTTGTTTCACGCGACATTTAAATGTTCAGCCAAAGTTGGTCCATCCAAAAATTGTTACTGGAGTATTTTGGTCAGCGCTCAACATCGAGTTCTTTAGCGCTGGTGAAGGGTGACATGGTGTGAGTATGGAGAAGCGCCGGAATTAAGGTGTGGGGGAAACGCGAAATCCCCGAGAAAACCCACATACCAGTGGCATCGTCCGACACGATTTCCATATGCGACAATCCGTGAACCGACCATGTCGGGAATGGAACCCAGATCACCATGGTGGGAGGCGAATGGTTTGACAACTCGGCCACCGCGTCCCCGACAATCCTGTAATATTTCGTAACTTATCCCGCGATATATAAGTTCGCCTAGAAATTCTTTGTGAAAGAAGTGAAATTTTTGACAGTGTTGAATACCGGCCCAGTCCTGAACAGGTGGTATGCCTCGTCGGACCGGGTAGGTCATGCCAGGTCGCGTGGGAAGCAGTCTTATGCACGCCGTCGGCGATGGTTGCGTGAAAACGCGAGTGTTTTGTTTCAAGTTCTCCTCCGCGTTGCGCTAGGACCGGCCGACTCGACCCACATTGCGAACACGTAACACGACACGCGCTGCTGCTAAAGTCGGTCTGCCCCTTGACCGTGTCTCATGATCGGCTGTCGAATTGTCTCAAAGCTTTACGTAATAAAACTTATAAACATTAAGAGCCTGTGTCAAAGATAAAACTGCTTTATTTCTTAGCTTATTTCCGATACAAAATTCGACGATATTTATTTGAAAATATTTTAATAGGAACTTAGCTAATTAACTCAACTATAAAATCGCCCATTACAATTCTAATATTAAAGGGTAAGAATGTGATAATTATTCTAATTCAACGTTTACAGTATTATGTCTCGCGATGTAATAAAGACTAAATAACTACTAGTTAATATTTACTTCAATAATACACCCCGTTTCAAAAACAGTAATGTTTCTTTTATGCGACATTGTAAATAATTCGTTGCACCCTTCATATAACATACGAAAATACATAAGTTGATAACATAAGTGACATATCTAGGGACAGGAAAATTGCGCGAATTCAATGACCCGCACGCTAGGATCCATTGTACTAAGCCCCGTCTATTAGTTTATTGTTTGTTGTTCCACTGAGTAGCAGCTAGTGGACAAATTGTCGTGGCTTGAGCACAGACTAAATAGTAATACAGACGCGAAATGACGTGGCGGCTTGTTTGATAAGGGCGAACTTCACTGCTTATTGGCTGCCCAAGGCTGTTTTCACCAGCCCCGTGTATGTTTGGCTCCTACGTGTTACGACATGTTTCCTATTGGCCTGGCCGCCGACTAGGAGGATAGCCACCCTACGCTGATTGGCAGTATGTGTCTCCGCCATGTCGCTGGCCAGGGAAGCCATTTTGCTGGCGTGTGTGACTGAGTTCGCCGTCCTACCGGCTATTTCACTTCTGTATTCCTACATATTCTGTGGCTTGAGTATGCATAGGATAGTTGATTCTAACTGGCAGGTCGTTGAATTCGCGAAATATTCCTGTCCCCAGACATATCCTCTTAAGACTTAAGTGCGAAGCATTGTTGCCATTTAGGAACTATAAATTTTTCATCGCAGTCCTTGTTTAAGTTTCATTTCCAAAAATGTAACATCACTAGATCATAAAATATGTACTGGTAGACATTTTGGCGTAACTTTTCTGTTACGGCATCTGAGCCCATCCTAAGTATTTACTCACTATACTTCTGCGAGCGTTTCTACAGGATAGAATAATACTTCCAATATGTCAAAACTAACTTTAAATAATCTAAAAGGTTTTACTGTATGCTTAAACATAGCAGGAATTTTATTACTAGAACTCATATACATTTTATTCCTAATAATCTAATTCTGTTGACAGCTGTGACCTTCCTCCTTTAGGACGGAGTCTACGCTGAAGCCCTGGTAAAAGTAAGGAGAGGGATTTTCATGTTAAATTATGTTATATTGAGCCCAAACACCTTTCACTATACGGTTTTCGGACAAAAATTCTTTTCTGCATTAAAATGGGAAGCTGCTACAGTAGTGAAAATGTGGAAAAAGTTTGTGTTTTGAAGTATTTTGGAAATAAAAACTGTTTAGCTCACATTTTTTAAAGTGTCGAAACCGACTAAAATAATTTATACCAATGTGGGGATCACTGTGATGAACAAACAGGCCGTGGTGGGATATATGTAGATCTGAAAGTTATTAGGTTACACCAAATATAGTATACCATCTAATTCCTTATTTTCACTTTGGCCAGGGCTTCACGGTAGATAGCACCCATAAGGTTGAGGGGCAACTGTCATTTTATAACTGTTACAAATGAAGTATATTTAGGAGTCATTAAAATTTTATCTCTTGTAGGCGTGAATAAAAAAAAAAGCTTTTTAAAATTACCTCTCTAAAGTACCTACGTTTATTGCAGTTTGAACTGGAAATTCCCCCCCCCCCCCACTAATCGAATGATACCGTTTTTGAAGATCTAATTTATATAAACACCTTTAAACTAAGCTACGTGTATTGCTTAAAATTTCCTGAACATAGAAATGGCACGGTGATTTCAGAATCCGCATCCTCCATAAATGCGAATCTAAGATACGAGAGAACTGTAAATACTCAAAAAAATGTTATTGAGCATGGGTGGTCAGATAACGTGTTCCAGTTGGTTATGATGTGACATAGTAATCAGCAATTTATTGTTGTTTGATTAAAACGTTTCTAGTCGAGAATTTCGTATTTCGTAAGCTTAGCTCCCTAACTTGATGCGATTCGTATAGGATATTAAATCATGTAAAACAAACATTTACTAATGTAATAGTTAAGAGGACCGGAAATTTCGCGTGGTAAATCCTTGGTGGTTGGTAATAAGGCCTCAATTAATTAGAAAATATAATGAGACTTGTGATCTTCTTACTGTTCTCTGAAGGCGGCAAGAAGGGTTAAACTACGTATTAATATAATGCTATGAGTACCCTATTAAACACCCACAAAATGCTGCAATAAATGCACAAGTCTCAATAGGAAGTAATTAGACTAAGTCATTCTTACCGCACACTAAAGGAACGACCCGCAGGCTGGTGTCCACGGTCCTGTTTACACTCTGTCTTTGCTACGTGTTAGCTGCCTGCAGTTCCAGTGAGTTTCCAGACGAACATGAGGCAAGTGTCTCATTTGACTGCAGCAAACATAGTGATGTGATAGTAAAACCATACGACTGTGATTTTCCAATACAACTCCAAGACCATTGAGAGTTAAAACTTCCAGTCGCGGACTACGAAGCAGAGCTGCACACACTGAATAACACTTTCTTTGACACAGCACAAGGTTTTTTGGATTAGAGCCACAAACATTTTTATTTGTCGCAAATAATTTTTTTCTAGCGTTAAGTGTAAGCTTAATTTATTCTGTAGATTTTTTTTCAACATTAAGCTTGTTTTTAAAAAGCTACAACTTACCCTACCCAAAAAAAATACATAGACAATTTAATAGTAACAAATTTTTAATAAATTTTCTTTGCAGCAAAATTACTATACGTACATTCAAACGAAACGTGTGTATGCAAATAATTTTTTTAAGTGCAGATGTGAACGTAAGCCATTGAAAAAAATTGTGCAAATATATTTTGTCCACAAAATTGTGGTTCTAACAGTCGATTGGATCGCCGTCTGAGCAACGGTAGCTAATTAACTGCAATGGTCGCTTGTTAGGTTAATGTTTTTTTTTTGTTTTCACTTTTACGGGAGCAGATGTATAAAAAACAGTTTGGAAAGTTAGTTAAGATTTTTTTTCTCCACTGAGACGTATTTGTTCATGACGGTTTTACCTAATTACGTAATGAACAAAATTTTTGCAAATTGGCATATTACCAGAAACTGTTATACTGTCTTGAAGAAAAAATTAGCTGTCACAAGAAACACTATTATCAACAAAACTGCCAAATAGATTTGTGATATCTGTCATAGTTTAAGCTTAAATAATAAAAATAGGAAAAATACTCTAAACTGGGGAGCATGGCTTTAAAGTTATTTTTGCGAGTGTTATGTTTTTAAATATATTAGGCAGTAGATATCATGGAACTGTCACATAAACGTGTTCAAATTTGTCTTTACATTGTTGTACATATATTTTACCTCGAACGAAAAGTCAAATAATTATATGATTTTCACTAACTTAAAGATTTGAATAAAATATATAATTAATTATTCAGACTTGTATTTGACTCAAAAGTCTATATCCTAATTTAAGCCACTCCCAATATTTTGTGATGATGTAAGTATATTCGCTCCCGTAAGGTATTGAAATATAATTTTCGCAAAAACAAACTTTACGGGGCCTTAAACTGATTACTAACACACGCCAGTGTAGCTGTCCTCCGTAGCGTAGTCGGTGCGAGAGGTCCTGGGTTCGAATTCCAGCTCAGGCATAGTTTTGTGTAGTGTCTTCACCTACCATCATTCTCACCAGCTCTTGAGGCCTCGTTGTTAAGAGGTCGTATCACGTATCAGTGGTTTCAGGCGCATGTATGCAACCCGCATTAACCCCATATAAATCAAGGCTAATTTTAGGTTCGCTATAGCAATAAGTGTATTACACATATCAGCATAATCTTCGCGTTTGATAAGAGACCGAGTCTTTCTTATTTTCGTTGCATTTGCCGAAGTTAAGTATAAAGAATGGTTGCTACTAATATTACAAAACTTTTTTTTTTCGTATCACATTGATAATGTAACCGTTTGTTATACTTGACTTCGGCAAACGCAGCGAAAATAAGAACTAATGTGGCTTTGATATAAAGATATCGTTGATATCTGTAATACTCTTATTGCTATAGTGAACCTAAAATTAGCCTTGATTTATATGGTGTTAATGCGGGTTGCACACATGCGCCTGAAACACTGATACGGCATCTGAAAGAGCTGTCGAACCCTCCAACCTTAATTCACACGGCAGTATAGTAAGCAGACAACTCGCCTCCTTCCAAGGCGATACGGGTTCGATTCCCGGTGCGGTTGATCACTGATTTTTCGCTTGTTGGAATCGTGGAGGACGTTTCAGTGGCCGATGGACTTTTTTTCGGAGTACTCTCTTGCATTCCTTTACTTCGTCGTTAAAGCGCCATATTGCATGTCATCTCTTACCGATTCCGAAGCTGCAGTTCTTCCTCTCGGGGAGTGAAACCTCGGTATTAGTGACTCTATTTTAACTACTGTTGAGAAAACTTTTAGCACAAGCGTACATTAAAAACAGAATTCATGGATCAGGCATACAATGGCAGCAAGTGAAGTTCGGAGCAATATTTCCATGGCGGAAGGCTTGCACGGACGTGTGTCGCCATCGCAAAACTCGCCCCTGTTATCAAATTATTACATGGGAGAACTCTCTCGCCGCAACCAGTTGTTGTACTAACTTTCTAGGGCGGTCGTCGCAGTCGGAAAATTTAATACAAAAGAGTGCTTCCCTTTTTTTCCACCACGTCACGCGAGTCTGAGCAATTTTGCAATTCCACTCTTTGGCGGTCTGTGTATTACAGCGTTCGCATCTGCGCCACTCAAAATTATTTTTTTTTATTCCTTCTCTCCCCTTCATAACTTCATTTTCCCCGTGGCATATGAACCGGTCTCGGTAGCAAAGTCGGTTAGGCGCCGCTGTCCGGTGCGAGAAGCCCTGGGTTCGAATGCTATCTCGGGCCTAGATGATGTGTTGTCCTTTCACCTCATTTCATCCTCATTAGCCCTTAAGACCTTGTTGTAATAGGACAGTAAACCCTTTCACCTCGACATGGCATATGGTTAGGGCCACTAACATTTCGCTAAAATAATTTCGCCCCAGTTTGCTTCAGTACCTTACGTGGACATCTGCAGCTCTGCTCCGAAGTTATTGGCAGCGTGTCTTTGCATAGTAACGTCTCTCATTTGAATGTACCAATCACAATAAGGATACTGTAACATCACACGTCTGTGATTAGCTGGTGGAATCTAAAGACACGAAGAGTTAAGGCGTCCAATCATTGTCTATGAATCAGAACTGCATATGTGCACGTAAGACCCTCAACCCACTGAGGCAAAATTATTTTCGCGAAGAGTTCGTTGCTTTACGCAGGTTTTCCACAAACATAATATGAGGAGCAAACATTCAAAACTAGACATGTCCTAAATCCCGAAAATAAGTAAAATGCCCTTCCTAAATAAGTAAGCTGTGGTACATACGATTATGAACTCAGACTCCATAAAAAACAATGTCTTATTGAAACGGGTATGTTTATTCTCAGTTAGTGCTATAAAATATAATGTTTATTCACATTTTTTCTATAGCTAGATAAGTTGGACATGTCTGGTTTTGAAAGATTGCTCCTCATATTTACCACACCACGCGAATTCTGGGGTAAATAGTAGACTCAAATGCTAGTGCCAAAATGATGTACGATGACATTTTACATTCACAATGTGGTAAATTAGCACTGTAGATTGTCCTCTCTTGCGTTCCACAGATTTTATCTTACCACTACTGTCCTGACCTGCATATTATGAGTGCAGGTTCAAATCCTGAGCAGTGCGAACATCTTTCGACGTTTTCTTGAAGTAACATACATAAAATAATTTCCTGGACGAGCGCACACAGTTCACTAGGTTGACAGGCATGTGTAGTTTCGGTAAAAACTGACCAACGTATCAAATAAAATATCACAATTAAAATGTTTAACATATTTCTGTTGCTGATGTTCGAAGCTTTAGTATAACTAAAGAAGGGTAAACGTACCCTATATATGTATGCATTCATATTCTTATACAATAAACTCTATGTCTCCTATCTGAAACTACTGAACCAATTCTCGGTACGTTCGGCAACCAATAAATGATGCAGTGATTCAAGTGACACATTTCCCTTAAATGGGTAAGATATTTGCTAGCCTATTAAAGTCATTTTTGTATAGGTACATTTTTAATTTTTCATATCCAACCAAAGTTTAACTAAATTGAATTTGGTATGCGAAAAATCATCTATATGCATCAAATGAACTTACGTTTGCTGATTTTGGCTTTCAATTTCTATTGCATTGCTTCTTGAAATGTTTAATGCCCTATCTCAGGTATTAATACTGATAGCCGACTAATTCGGAACATTAGATAATATTATGAAATAGAACGTTAAAAATGTAATTGATTTCAGATTTTCCAAATATATTTAATAATACCGTACCTTTTATGAATATTATGTATGAAAAAGTAAGAAATGCTGGTTAAATAACTGCAGTCTAAATTTGCTAGTTACATATAAAATTGATCATAGCATTGCCAGTATATAGCCTGCCACTAAGTTCAGCCACTTTAAACTAACAAAAAATGCAAATTCTCGCATCAAGTATGCTAACCTGTACGGACAGGAAATTTTTGAGAAATAATAATTATTATCAGTTTGTTTCACATATGCAGCTGTACACCACGGCAAATGCCAGAATGTATTTATGCATGACCGTCTTTAGTATAAGGCCGGAGTCTTGAATATGGCAACACTGCATCGGGGGCCTGCTGCTTGTCGCTTCTTGGCCACCCTAGTCTTTGTAACGTGTATATAGATGCAGCTTTAGTGGTGTGTACACGTCTACACTGACTAGGGCAGCAAATGAGCGACCGGCAGCAGGTCTCTGATGCAGCCTTGCAACATTAAAGACTCCGGCCATCTGCTAAAGACGGCCATGATTTATGTAAAGACATCTCTCTTCGACAGCGAGGTCATTAAAGACTGTGACACACAACTTGTCTCAATGACAGGAACTGGGAGAGAATTCAGCCATGGCCTTTGCTAAGGAACCGTCATTCGCCTGGAGCGATTTCGGGGAAACCAAGAGAAACCGAAATCAGGATGGTCATAGCCGGGGATCGAAACCAGGTTCACCTGAACGCGAGACGAACGTGTTATAGTTGCGCCACCTCGCTCGGTGTCAGATCAAAGATACGGTGATTTGAGAGTATACAGTACGTGATGTTGAGAGCTGAAAACATCCAATCACTGACCACGAAGCTGAGCTGTAGATGTGTACGTAAGACACAAGATAAACAACTGGTGCAAATATATTTTCGCGTATTACAAACCGTGCATGCAAAGCCCTTGAGCTGTCTTAGATGCAACAAGGAACGGAGTATGCGAGACGTGGTCTGGGTACAAACCGTCGTTGTTTTCTTATATTTTCTCTCTGTATCTCCTATTAGGTTTATTTCTATTCATTTTCCTCATTTTCTGTCTCTTCAACCCTTTTCGCTTCGCTACGGCAGCTTGAACACAGCGATCGATTGTATGTTTTTATGAGGCTGAAGTTGAGAGTATATACGTTGTTCTAGAACTTGACGCCTCGTCCACATCAAGGTTAAGTTAGGGACGGTAGCAATGACTCTGACCGACACAATACGGGGAGGGAACAGGCCATGGCGAGAAGTTAGGAACCAGTTATCACCTGGAGATATATCGGAAACCTCGTAACATCGACATCAATACGGATTGCTTGGCTTGGAATTCAACCGCGTCCTCTCGAATACGACTGGATTCAAGGGAATGTTAAGGGCGGTCAGGAAGGGGAAAATTGTAATTTATATATTTGTATGAAATAGTGTTAGTACTGCAAATGTTGCCTGTGATCACATTTTCCTCTTACAAATATAAAATAGCACAGCCGTTTTCTCATAACGGCATTTCAAAGTCAAAACTAGCGTGCTTGTCATACTTATAAGCCACGAAAACCAACGAAATTATGAAAAAAAAAAAAAATTAAATGGAAGCTACATGTCTTGACATACTACTTCACGTTCATAAAAACGCATTAAAAGCATGTTTGTATTTTTAAAAAATTCTGAAAATAGCAATTTATTAAAAGTTTCATAATTTTTTTAAACAAAATTAATTTCTAATTTGTTTTTATTACGTCAAACAGTAGTCCGTGGCATGTTGTTTCAATATCAATTTTTTTTCATTTCATTATATTTATTGGTTTTTGCAGCTTGTAAGATCGAATAACATGCAAATTTCGACTTTGTACTGAAAGTATGGAAAAACTGACTGAGCTAAACTTTTGTGAGATGAGAATGTACTCCCAACTAACATCCATTAAACTTTCATTTTTTCATACGAATGTATGAATGAGTGAGATGTAAAAGAAAAACATTCCACATTTTACCGAAAACTAACTGATATAGCCAAGTTGTACTTTATATGTAGCTTCATTGATAGATCTAAAGAAAGAAAACATTCCAGGAATCCTTACATCGCTGTATGACTTTGAATTTTTAAGTGATATGTACAAGGAAATAATTCCCTTCTTAACCTCAGCGTCTTGGTATGATTGGCTATTCGTAGTCTACAGTGCTGCAACTGTACAATATGTGACATTGTAAATGTGTGGTTAGTACAGTGTAGGTATTATAACATAAATAATATTATTTTATCAATTAACAGCTCCTGTATTATGAAAACATATCTGTAGGTTATTGTTTCATTGAGTTTCATAATGTCCACAACTCAATGAGATCAAAAAGAGATAAATTCCTTCAACTTTAATTCAATATAACTTTAAGCACATAACATGTATTACGTTTTTCAGGTAATGTTCCATTTCTTTAAATCCAAACAAAACAAATGTATGTATGTTTTCCCATTCAACCTACAGTTTAGAATCAAAATAGTTTTACCTGATTTTCCGAAAGTTGGCCAAAGTGGAATATTTGCCTTCTTCATATCACCCATGCGTATATAATTACGACTTTTCCCCACTTAACTACTTTTCGCATTGCTTGTCGTTCAGGATGTGGCGACGCCATCCCTTCCAGGAATTGTATATGAGATACACTATTTTTACAGCACATAAAATGGCTTTTGTTTTTTTTATTTAGGTAGGGTTTCCTGAAACTCAGCACCATTCTTTCGAAATGGCGTACATCCTTGTCAGTTCTTCGAGTTACAACACACCCACAATCTAAAATCATTCACATGTCACACGTTAAGGGCACGGTTTACCTCAGTTTTCAAGGTCTTTTTTATTTTTATATTTGTACCAGATACTTTTTCATATTTTAGACACAAATTGTGACTAAATCTTCCTCTTAGAAAATTGTTGTATCTCTCATAGTTTTTGCATCATGAGTCGTAAACGTCAAAATTTCGACTTTACGTTTTATGTACGCCACTAAGACCAACCGACATACCAAATCGAAAAAATTCACAAGATATATATAACAATGATATAGGCTGTGATTTGAACTATATAAAGTTAAATATAAATAAATTTTTGCATTTTTAAGCAATTTTTGAAATTTTGAAATTTTCATTTCAAAATGCAGAATTTTTTATCAAATACAAAAATATTTTACTTTTTGTTTTTATATGTGTCATTTCATAGCCTACAACATTGTTATACACTGTGAATTTTTCCGGTTTGGCATTACAGTTGGTTTTAGTGGCGTACATAAAACCGTAAAATACAAATTTTGACGTTTACGACTCATTACGCGAAAACTATGAGAGATACAACTATTTTATGAGAGGAAGATTTAGTCACAATTTATGTCTAAAATATGAAAAAGTATCTGGTACAAATATAAAAATAAAAACGACCTTGAAAACTGAGGTAAACCGCTCCCTTAAGGAGGAAGAACAGAGGTCAATTCAAATTAATTGAGTCTTATGAATAAAATGTAAGTGATTTGCATTGTTAAAATCATGGTAACGTTAAAGAGTAAGACAATATTTTTTTTGTACTAAATTTAGTTTTGAAGTAATGCCTGTATTAGTCTAACAGAACTAGCGCAGGTCTGGTTATGGCGTTAGAAAGTCTACCAGTACACTTGTTATGCTCCATCGACGTTAAATAAAAATCAGGCACAATAATTACTATGAACATTGCGTAAATCCAAAATGGCAGCACTTCTGCCGTCTTAAAATATGTTGATATACTTTGTTTTTAGGTGCGCCACCAATAACGCGCTTCAAATACGCTGCAGTGTTCGTAAATACGTTTTTTAAGAAACTATTCCACACAAGTGCCCATTGGGCCAAAGTACAAATATAAAATACACTTCAATTTATGGCGGAATGGAAGTTTGAAAACATCACAGTTAATCATTTCGGAGCCTCTAAAAAGAGTTATTCAACCTAATATGCCTGGAAGAACAACCACTTACGGGACTCGCGTGAAACTACTCTATACAGTGGGCTTTGCTTAAACTTCTTCAACAAACGACTGAAAGTGTCAGTTAGGCGAGTGGTCTACGATACCACTGCACGCCGTTTCAGTGTCTTGACTGTAGCTGGTGATTTTTTGTGAAAATATTTATGCGACGTTTTGTTTTAAGCCTCATGTGCACATCTGCAGGGTTGCTTCATGTTTAGTGATTATCTGTCTTTAACTCTCAATGTCTTGTGGCTCTACCAGCAAATTACAGACGTGTGGTGTCGCAGGAACCTTATTCTCACTGGAGCAGTCAATTGAACTACTTCTGTGTACTATTACACTCTGCCAATAGACACAAAGCAGAGGTGCAGATGTGAGCGTAATACCATAGAATATCTAGGAATACAGAAGTGAAATAGCCGGTAGGGCAGCGAACCCTGTCACACACGCCAGCAAAATGGCTTCCCTGGCAACATGGCGTAGACGCCTACCGCCAATCAGTGTACGGCTGCCGCCCTGCTAGCCGGGGCCAGGCCAATAGGAAACCTGCCGTAACACGCAGGGGCCAAACAGACAAGGGACTGGTATCAACAACCTCGGGCATCCAATAAGAGCCAATGTTCGCCCACATAAAACAAGCTGCCACGTCATTTCACGTCTGTGTTACTATTTAGTCTGTGGTAATGCATTGATACAAATTGTTGCATAGTAATTTTCACCAAAAACCACCAGGTGTAGTGATACCGCGCCAGATGAGCTGGTCATTATCTCCCTTGGCGCCGTGCCTCACTCACACAAACACACGGCCAGTAGGCGGGAGCTGTAAGTTTACTATTTTGTGTTTACGTCAGCATGAACGCACGCCATAACAGCGAAAGTTCAGCCATAGATAGACCGGAAAAATTCGCGTGTTCACCGACGTGTATGCCAGCTTCCAAGAACATCTGTGTGCTCAAGTAGGCAGCAACCACTCATCATCTGCTCGCTGACACAGTGAAATGGGCCCGCATATACTTACAATGTTATTATAGACTCGTCGACTTCAAGGTGGTGTTAAATAAGTCAACGGCCAATGTGAAAGCAGCGCGAACTTACAGTTGCTGGAATTCCAGCTTGTGTCTGAGAGAAAACGCGAATTTTTCACGTCTCTAGCAATAGAGTATAATGTAATGTGAGTATTACGACGTGGAGGTAATGCGTCGACAGGAAACGACGTACCGTCGCGTCGTGACTGACGAAATAACGACAAGCAGAGGCGAGGTGCTAAGAATACGGGAGGAGTGTATTTCGTTGCCGAGTCTATAGCTGTGTACCTAGGGATCCCGGACCCAGACATCGTGGGCCCAGGCTTCTATAAATATCCACACTAGCGAAAACAATGGAGTGCGTAAACCATCCTGTCCCCTGGCATTCCACTCCTCTGCGCCGCGAATCAACAGTCTTTTCTTCAAAGCAAGCCAAAGCTCCCGTTTGAAGGCTCCGACAGTTCGTCCAGTTTATCGTACGAATTATCATCGCTCTATCGTGACCGAGCGACCCATTTTAGAAGCCTTACATGAAACAGAACAGAATAATACCGAACCGGGTGACGATATGTTACCGACAGCTGATGACGACCCAATGGACTGAACGCTAACAGTTCAAAATCTCACCGAGATTTTGCGTCGAATATGTTGTCAAATAATGACATAGAGATTGATATTTGAGAGTGAATACAGCTACAGGCGGTTTTGCGAAGAGAAGAGATTTTGATCAGCACTTTACAACTAGGTCCTTAGTGCTGGTGAGGGTTACATGACGTGAGTACGGAGCAGCGCCGGAATGAAGGGTTGGGGGAAGCGTGAGATCCCCGAGAAAAACCCGCAGAACAACGGCATCATCCGCCACGATTCCCACATGCGGAAATCCGGGGCCTGACCCGTCAGGGAATCGAAATCCGGATAGCCATGATGGAAGATAAGTGCTCTAACTCCTGCGCCAACCACGGCCCCAGGGGTGGTTTTGTCCAGCTTATAATTATATTCCTTTCTCACTTAGGTGCACGCAGCTATATTTTAGTGGCTATGGAAAATGTAGCAAATAACGTTTTATCGGCAGTTAATATTTTCAGACCGACATAAATATAACCAAGTGACAATGTTCATATTTATAAAAAGGGGAGATATAATATGTAAATTAAATCAGAAATGAAGCACGGCTTTAAGAAATCGCGAATCCCGAATCGATTATTACAGTGAAATTGCGTTGGCCCTACGTGCTTCCTTACTCTAAGGTTAATTATGCTACAGGTAGGAAAGACCCATGTTAAAAGTTTGGTACAGGGACAATTTCTGCCGCTTGAGCGCTGGTATCTGTAAGTTTCATGAAGTTGATAATTTCAAAAGGTGAAACTGACTTGTTTATCAGTATGAAATTAAATCGAATTACTTCGCACTTTCCGAGGCCTAGTTACAATTGATTTTACTACAGTTCTGTATTTTATTACACTCGTAGCGATATCAGCGAAAATAGCGGCAGAAAATTTTCCCAGTGCCAAACTATCCCATAAGAAAACACATTTTATTTCTAACATGCAGTAGACTTTCTCTAACACTTATAACATAACAGGAATGAGGAATGTATTGAATAATTAAGCTTCTAACATATGGTAAACTTTCTCTAACCCTTATAAAATAATAGGAATGAGGAATGTATTGAATAATTACGCTTCTAACATGTAGTAGACTTTCTCTAACCCTTATAACATAATAGGAATGAGGAATGTATTAAATAATTACGCTTCTAACATGTGGTAAACTTTCTCTAACCCTTATAAAATAATAGGAATGAGGAATGTACTGAATAATTACGCTTCTAACATGTGGTAAACTTTCTCTAACCCTTATAACATAATAGGAATGAGGAATGTATTGAATAATTACGCTTCTAACATGTGGTAAACTTTCTCTAACCCTTATAAAATAATAGGAATGAGGAATGTACTGAATAATTACGCTTCTAACATGTGGTAAACTTTCTCTAACCCTTATAAAATAATAGGAATGAGGAATGTACTGAATAATTACGCGGGCATTAGTCGTAAGAAAATGCCACAAATTTTAAATTACAAACTTGACGAACATAATATTTTTACTAAATCAGGTAAGACTTACAGTGTTTCGGCATTTAAATTTATAACATTCCATGATGTTACTTCCGTATATTTTATTTCGGTTTTTTTTTATCGCTTCGTGTATACCGTGGATTGCAATTTCTTTAGCATTTAAAAAAATTAACGTCAACATTTATACACTTAAGCGGCATACTTTTTAGGCTGTGTATAACTGTCTTAGTGATACTGGTATTGAGTCATGCAGTTACAGATTACAAATGGTCATCCCGCATAGCTGCTTGCCTGGCATACAAAATTTGTTTTGTACCAACATACTGCATTGTAAATTTAAAACACCGACAATTTCCGTGTTAAATTAATATGACGGCGAGCCAATTAAAGCTCGCCTTCTGTAATCAATAGCGTTCTAATAATAATTGCAGTCGCTATATTTTGATGATTAAACTGTGATTTTTCATTCAGCCCCAGAGAATTGCTACGATACTCTGGGAATAGTAGTTTAATTACCGAGTTCAAAGTGAGTGATACTTTAATCTCCAAAATTACTATTTCAGTTTTTGTGATTATAACAGCAAACGCAGCAGTGTTTTGCAATTTTATGAACAACTGCTTCAAAATTGTGACTTTTCTACGTTTGGCAAAACATCATATAAAATCGAAAATTTTCAGCTTCGTTCTGATTAAGTTTACTTATTTTTAAAGACCACTGTTTCAGACATTGTTAAATTTCTGCTCCATGCCACATTTAATTTTAACAGTTTCATTGATGATTATACTATAGTTTTTTTAACAGATACCATTTTGTCAGAATCATTTTTTGAGCTTTGATAATATAAATACTGTTGTTGTAATACATTTATTTTTCTTGTCATAATTTCCAAATCAGATTACGCAGTAGTATATATATATATATTCATTTATTTAAAATTTGAATTATTGTCGACATTCATTTTAATACTGCAGTGCGTTGTTATGTGTAATTAACTGAATATGTATTTTATTTTAGATACTAAATGTTTGCCATTATGAAGGGATGCTTTTTACCGATAATAGTAGCTTGCTATCGTTAGAGATGATGGTATTATCCTTGAAAACACTATAGTTTCTTGCAACGTATATGAATGGGTGTTATACGTATGACACAACGTAGATGTCTGCATTTCAATAATATGCAGCAACTATTAAAATAACAGGATTCTAATTGGCTCAGTCAAATAGGGCAACAGCTCTTCTCACAAGCGAAAGCCAGTCATCTTTCAATAAGCTTATCGTACGTTGAAACCCAGCAAACAGTCAAGTTTTCCCGCGATAAATCATCATCTCTAGCTATTGTTATTACTCGAAATTAGGTAATAAATGACATCGATGCTAACAGGCCTGATATGTTTATAACTCTCTACTGACATTAAGAATGTACGGAAGTATAATCATTGTAACCAAATTTTAGACAGTATTTTATTGATGTGCCGTACGGATAAGAAAAAAAAATTTGATACAGTATTCGTATTGCAAAAATCATTCAATGATCACAAACAAATTATGAGGATATCAATAATGTGTAATTTTTGCCAGCAGTGTATATAAAAAAAACGTTATTTTATAAAGTTAAAATCTCCTACTGAAGCTTTATAGAAGTAAGTAGTCGATTTTAAAAATAAAATGTTTGAAAAAGCTAAAAAAAAAAAAGTGGTTATTCGTCTAGATAAATTAATGTTTTTAGGGGTTGTTTCCATATTTTTATTTTATTACAGTTAAATATGCATGTAGTTTTCACTTGGCCGACGTTTATTTTATTCTGCAAAGATTGCATCTTGCACATTGCGGTGAAGCATAGGCGGAAACAAATCTTGATAATGACAACCAGGGAGCACTGTTTATTAGCTCGCTCTCCAAACAAACCACACGTGATCCTCTTTTAGACGGACTTGTCAGTGCGATATGTACAGAACATTTGTCACGTGAGTTTCAGTTTGCGCGTGTGTTTCGCGAGGTCGACCAACGGCTTGCGATTATATCGTGTGGCAGTTGGACAGGTCTTTAACACTTTTGTGACAGTTAAAACAACGCACTTATTAAATATGGAGCACTAGACAGAAAACAAACACGTAAAAAGGCCATGTTTCATAACAAGTTATGTTTTCAACGCTTTAGTTTACTGTAGTTACAGAGAGCAAACATTTTGTGCTAGCCATTGGGGATAGTAAACTTTTTTTTTGTAATATCCAACGTTTTCTACCAATTTTGTATAATGTTGTTTACCGTTATTTTTAGTTTTTGTCTGTTTACATCCTGAGTGGTTATAAAATAATTTCACAATACTAATTTTAGAGATTAATGTGGAATTTATTTAGAAACGTGTTAACTTTCTGAAAGCTACTAATTTAACTGTAGATTTTCAAAGACCATGTTTTTTAACATAGTGAATGTAGAGTTTGCATCTTACTTAGCTTCTAAAACAGGGTTTTCCCTTTTTATGTTTTGGCTAAAACTGCTTTTTTGCAAGTGCTTTTCTGGTAGTACATACAAGAAATGCTGCAGTATCTCACATGAAGCAGCTGTAATTCTATCTCCGTATCCAATCAGTAAGTAAAAATCATTGCTTTCGTGACGAGATAATTTCGTACAGACAGGTTCATGAACTACTCTGATTTATAATTTTTAAGCAGTCTGAAACTCCATTTAGTTTAAAAGCGTAATTTTCGTTTAAATTAAATTAATTTCCAAATGTATATGCGTTGGTGTTAAATATGAATAAACTTCTGCTGCCGGAGAAACCAATTTTGGATTACGTAGGGGAAGAAATATTTCGTGATCCTTCGGCAGTGTTCGTCATATCGCCCGAGGCTGAAGGAAATCCAGAGACGCTGTGCATATTGTAAATTAAAAACGTCTCAAAGCTTATGAAAGGGCGACGAAGAAAGTTAATTAACTTTTAATTTTTCGCCAACGCGGGCACTTGAGATGTTATTCAGCTCGTGCACATCCACTCTTTATGAACCGTTTCACTAATAGCTGCACCACAGGACCATTTATTATTTCATTTGGGCCTTCTGTTTTAAAACAAAATTAAAAATATTTCGCCAACGTTAAGAATTCATGTTTTGCTGTGATTAGTGCAATATTTAAAAATTACAAAAGTTTACAATTTCCTTCGAATAATTTGGCGTTTAGCATGTAATTGTATGATATTTTATTTTACGCCACACTACATAATCCTGGTTAAGTTAATTATTATTACAAGTAAACTCCTTGGAACGATATTGAAAATTTTTGTGACATTCATTCAGTATTTGTAGTTTTTGAGTAAATGAATCATCCCTTGACTTAATATCTTCGGCTACCTCTAAAAACGCATATTTTAAGGCGAGTTATTTATAGAGGAAAATTATTATTTATTTCATGACAGTTGATTCCCTTCGCTGGTAATTATAGATAACATTAAAATTTACTCATGAACGAAATAATGTGTAAATAATTATCCAGCAATGTAATAGAGTTAGAAAGAAACTGCTTTCGTAAAACGTTGGACCTAGCCTATATACTTACCTGTGTTTGGGACCTTCGGGTAACATGTAACTTTATCGCCTTTCTTAAGATAGTTGGTTCTATTTTTAAAGAACTAACTTTCTTTGTCGTAATAAGTTTGGCAGGCAATCGCGGCCGTTATCAATGACGTCAAATTTTTTGTCCAAGGATGTACAGATAAACTATGTCGGTGCCCATGATAACAAAGTAAATTTTGTAAGCTCCTAACCAAGAAACTCTTGATAATGTTTTAATTCCTGGAAATATTTTATTAACATACATAAAAATCAGTAACTAGACTATAACTATAGATAAGAAATTCACGTTAAACTGAACATTTTCGAAACAATGATTAATTTATTTACATAAAAACCGCGTAAATATTTCACAACGTTCTTATTTAACGTATGAGGTTTCAAAGAAAGTATTTTCGAATATTACTGTTGACAAGACCACCTTATTATCGTAAAAAACGTGTCAAAATTATTATCACTAGGGACCGTTGATTTTCAGCGAAACGAATTTTGCACCGCTTTTCTTCAATGACTTATATGCACATCTGCAGCTTTGCTTCATGGTTACTGGCAGCGTGTCTTAATGCATTGGCGTCACTTATTTGACTGTGGTAATCACAAGAAAATTTCTGCGACACATCTTTGTGATTAGCGGGAAGAATCACAGAAGGTTAAAATAATCTGTCATCGATAGAGATGATGGTTTATCGCGGGAAAAGTTGACTGTTTGATGGATTTCAATACACGTCCAGCTTACCAGAAGATTACTGGCTTTAGCTTGTACGTGGAGCTGTTGCCATATTTGACTGAGCCAATAAGAATCCCGATATTGTATTATTTGATGCCAGGTATTGGTCTGCTGACAGCTACGTTGTGTCAGTGATTTCAAGGCTATCTTAGCACAAAACATTTTTCGCGATATACCATCATCTCTAGTCATCGATCACAAAGCAGGGCTGCAAGTTTACACGTAAGGCAATGATTTTAGCGAAACCCAAGGTACCCTAATAATAATATCATGTATAATTATTCATAGGTAGAGATCTGACAATTTCGCGTTTTCTTTCGGGCACAAGGAAGAATTCAAACAAATGTAACTTGGTGTAACAATTGCAACTGGCCCTTGTCTAATTTGACAGCTCTTGGAAGGTGCTGAGCCAATGATAGAACGTTACTAAACGCAGGCTCATATCACTGCGTCAGCGAGCAGCTAACGAACATACACATATATTCTTGGAAGCTAGCCTAGAAGTCAGTGAACACGCGAATTTTTTCCGTCTCTATTCATAGGTAATAGATTATTAGCCACTCCGAATATTAAATAGCCCGATCACTTTCTAACAAACTGCATCTAATTAGTCATTGTAAATGGCTGATTAAAATGGTTTACATGACCTGTGTTCAGAATGTCTCAGGTTTGTTTCCCCGTCCAACCATACTGATTTTGGATTTCGATGGTTTTACGAAACCACTCCATGCTTAATACTGGCTATGGCCAGATTCTATCTGTCTTCTGTCTGAATTATTTCTATCGCTGTCAACAAAATATCCAGTCCTGTGTGATAAGTTTTCAATTGGGCACTCTAATTTTTTAAAAAAATAAAATTTATTGAATTTCCTTAAAGTGGCATTCCATTCAGTTAATTTAATTAAAAAAAATTAAAGCAAAAATGTAAATACAAAATATCCCTCAATGTTAACTTGTTAGATACAACCAATAAATACAGACCCTCAAATGTCGCGTTATTTTACGACTGCAGATTAAACTGTAGAGTATCGTTCGCACCCTCGACTTCGTCCATAAACAAACAATGCCGTGGCTTGCAACGGTGAACATACTTTTTACCCAATAAATACAATTTTAATAGCAAAGTGAATAAGCTCATATACAGCAGTCAAATACGTAAATAACCTCTCACGTGGACCGGCGGTCAATGACATAATGTATTGTGTTCAATGTTGTATAGGTATATGAAGTCTAGTCTGATTACAAATAATAAAACGAAATTTGCATGCCTCGAGAAATTATATTTAACATTGTTGGTGCTAAAATGAACATTGGATGTCGATTTCAGCATGTGTCCAGAAAAAGGCTTCGCATTGTTAATTTTGGAGTGGAGGTGGTGTCGTGCTTAAATTATTCCCCTCCCGACACTCAGATTAGTTCTCGAGTTCAGGTACTTGTCTCCTTCAGTTTTCTCACGTGGATATGTGCGGAATTCGCTTACGGACAGTAAGTTTTCTCCGGGTACTCCAATTACCCCGTCTTTGCATTCCATTTCTCTTACATTTTACAAAAATCTTATTCGTTTGTTTTGACCCACGCTCGCTTTTCTTACTGATTGTTAGACGGATGTAAATTTCGCAGATATATTCTAGGTCAGACGGAACGTCAAATACGTAAATTCGCTGTCGCTTATACGGTTCGATAACAGCTGTTTTTACATGCCATTCACTACAGCGAGCCAGTACTAAATAAGACAATATTTTGTACAGCGATCGCGTGCTACTCAATGCACGGTTTAGTAGAGACCTGCAATTTACCGTTATTTTCTGACCACTGACTCGACTGCAAGATTTCGTTCGCTCGCTCGTACGTAACAGCACATAAAACTGGTGAGCAATGAGCTGACGTATTTTGCACGGTTATGTGTAGATTAGTGGAATATAGTCTGTCACCAAAAGTAACGAGAACTTTGTGCATGTCTGTACCAATGAGTAGGGCCACGATTTTGTCGCGAAAAGATTTTTGCCCCACTTTGTTTCAGTAACTCACGTGCACAGCGGCAGTTCTGTTTCAAGGTTATTGGCAGCGTGTCTTTATTCAGACACGTTTCTCATTTTACTGCACCAATCAGAATAAGATTATTGTGAGTCTGTACGTCTATAATTTGCCAAGGCCAGTGAGAGTAAAATCATCCAACCACAGGCGATGTAGCAGAGCTACAGGTGTGCACATGACGCATCGAAACCAAATGTTGCAAAAATCTTTTCGCCATAAAATCGTGGCTCTACCAATGAGTAATCGATAGGTAGTTTTTCACGAAAATAATTTCGCCCCACTTGGTTTCTGTGCTGTTAGTGCACATCTGCAGTTCTGCTTCGCGGTCAGTGATTGGATATTTTAACTTTCACAAGCCTTGGGATTCTACCGGCAAATCACAGACGTGTGGCGTTGTAGCAACATTATTTTAAACGGCACAGTCAAATGAGAGACGTCACTTCACATAGACACGCTGCCAATAACCATGAAGCATAATTGCATACCTGCACATAAGGCACTGAAACCAACTGGGACAAAGTTCGTTTCGCAAAAAAATAAGGGCCCGTATCGATAGGGACCCTGAATTAAGGCGAAAAAGATTTTTGCACTAACTTGTTTGAAAGCTTTACCTGCACATCTTCAGTTCTTCTTTACAGTCAGTGATTGGACGCTTTCTCTCACTCGCGTCTTAGGATTATATTCGCAAATTACAGACGTGTGATAACTGATAACTAGAACCACGATTTTATGGTGAAAAGATTTTTGCAACATTTGGTTTCGATGCGTCATGTGCACGTCTACAGGTCTGCTACATCGCCCGTAATTGGATAATTTTACTCTCACTTGCCTTGGAAAATTACATACGTAAGGAGTCACAATAATATTATTCTGATTGGTGCAGTCAAATGAGAAACATGTCTGAACAAATACGCGCTGCCAATAATCATGAAGCAGAACTGCCGATGTGCACGTGAGACACTGAAACAAAGTGGGGCAAAAATCTTTTCACGACAAAATCGTGGCCCTACTGATAACTAGAGATGATGGTTCGTCGCGGGAAAATTTGACGGTTTTCTGGGTAGCTTACTTAAATATCACTGGCTTTTGCATATACTTGGACCTGTTACCCTATTCGACTGAGTCAATGTGATTCCCGGTACCGTAATATTTAATGCCTGTTATTGGTCTGAAGAAAACTACGTTGTGTCAGAAGTTTTATCACCCAATCATTCATGCTGCAAGAAACTATAGCGTTTTAAAGGGTATGTTGGCACAAACATTTTCGTGATATACCATCATCTCTTGTGATAGCTAAGTAACCTATTCTGATTGGCACGGTCAAATAAAGTGACACTTCTACACAACGATACGCTGCCAATAAACATGAAGTAGGGCCACAGATAAATAGTAATACAGACGTGAAATGACGTGGCGGCTCGTTTGATATAGGCGAACTTGGCCGCTTATTGGCTGCCCGAGGCTGTAGACTCCAGCCCCGTGTCTGTTTGGCTCCTGCATGTTACTACAGGTTTCCTATTGGCCTGGCTGCCGACTAGCAGAGCAGCTGCCTCACGCTGATTGGCAGTAGGTGTTTCCGCCA